>JARQOD010004178.1:0-57275 GCA_033576555.1 Oophaga sylvatica | reverse complement strand
GATTCTCACCCCAGGCTTCTATTAAAGGGATCATTGGTATGGAAGTCAGGGCAAATCCATCAAGTGCTTTGGTTGTGACACCAGGCCTCTCTTAACGGGAGCCCCAGTATGGAAGTCAGGGCAATTCCACTCAGCGTTCCGGTTCTGACTCCAGGCTCTCTTAACGGGAGCCCCAGTATGGAAGTCAGGGCAATTGCCTTCAAATGCTCTGGTACTAACCCCAGGCCTCTACTAAAGGGATCATTGGTATGGAAGTCAGGACAAATCCATCCAGCGATTTGGTTTTGACCCCAGGCCTCTCTTAAAGGGATCCCCAGTATGGAAGTTAGGACCGTTCCACTCAGCGCTGTGGTTCTGACCCCAGGGCCTCTTAAAGGGATCATTGGTATGGAAGTGAGGGCAAATCCACTCTGCACTTTGGTACTGACCCCAGGCCTCTCTTAAAGGGATCCCCGGTATGGAAGTCAGGGCAAATCCACTCAGCGCTCTGGTTCTGACGCCAGACCTCTCTTAAAGGGATCCCCGGTATGGAAGTTAGAGCCATTCCACTCAGCGCTCTGGTTCTGACCCCAGGCTGACGGGATGATGTGGGATATTAGGGGGAGTAGTCCGGTGGCTCTGGCTGACGGGATGATGTGGGATATTAGGGGGAGTAGTCTGGTGGCTCTGGCTGACAGGGTGATGTGGGATATTAGGGGGAGTAGTCCGGTGGCTCTGGCTGACAGGGTGATGTGGGATATTAGGGGAGTAGTCTGGTGGCTCTGGCTGACAGGGTGATGTGGGATATTAGGGGGAGTAGTCTGGTGGCTCTGGCTGACAGGGTGATGTGGGATATTAGGGGGAGTAGTCCGGTGGCTCTGGCTGACGGGATGATGTGGGATATTGGGGGTAGTAGTCCAGTGGCTCTGGCTGATGGGATGATGTGGGATATTAGAGGTAGTAGTCCGGTGGCTCTGGCTGACTGGATGTGGGATATTAGGGGTAGTAGTCCGGTGGCTCTGGCTGACGGGATGATGTGGGATATTAGGGGTAATAGTCCGGTGGCTCTGGCTGACGGGATGATGTGGGATTTTAGGGGGAGTAGTCCAGTGGCTCTGGCTGACGGGATGATGTGGGATATTGGGGGGAGTAGTCTGGCAGGCTCTGGCTGACGGGATAATGTGGGATATTAGGGGTAGTAGTCCGGTGGCTCTGGCTGACGGGATGATGTGGGATATTAGGGGTAATAGTCCGGTGGCTCTGGCTGACGGGATGATGTGGGATTTTAGGGGTAGTAGTCCAGTGGCTCTGGCTGACGGGATGATGTGGGATATTGGGGGTAGTAGTCTGGCGGCTCTGGCTGACGGGATGATGTGGGATATTAGGGGTAGTAGTACGGTGACTCTGGCTGACGGGATGATGTGGGATATTAGGGGTAATAGTCCAGTAGCTCTGGCTGACGGGATGATGTGGGATATTAGGGGTAGTAGTCCGGTAGCTCTGGCTGACGGGATTGTGTGGGATATTAGGGGTAGTAGTCCGGTAGCTCTGGCTGACGGGATGATGTGGGATATTAGGGGTAGTAGTCCGGTAGCTCTGGCTGACGGGATGATGTGGGATATTAGGGGTAGTAGTCCGGTAGCTCTGGCTGACGGGATGATGTGGGATATTAGGGGTAGTAGTCCGGTAGCTCTGGCTGACGGGATTGTGTGGGATATTATAGTGAATGTGGCTATGAGGAGTGGGCGGGGCTTTATATAGATGTGTAGCCCAGCTATGCAGGCACACATAAAGTCCAGGAGAGTGCACAGGAAGGTAACAGCAAAGCTTGATATCTATGCACTTCACTCACACTTCTAGACACACCCACCAGGGGTATAGGAGGTGGTGACATGTAGCAGAGCTCAGTCAGCTTCCTGTCTCTGGACAGTGCAGTCAGTTTCCTGTCTTCGGACAGTGCAGATAAGTGCCAGTGGAGTCTGGACTTGGAAGGAGAGGAGAAAAGACTGGATCCTCGCAGAGTTAGCGTAGCTCACCTGACAAGCAAGTGGAGGCTAGTACGGGTGAAGTGGATCATCCTAGCCTAGTCAGAGCTACCCTTAGTCAGTACCTCAGCAGAAGTCGAAGCTAGGAGGATACTGAGAGCTACTCAGCGAGCTCTAGGAGAAAGCTGACATTACCATCGAAGCTCCAAGTGTTTATGCTAAGAGCGAGAACAGGGCGAAGGGCACAGTGGAGAAGATAGAAAAGTGCTTTAGGTATTGGATTGCCTGCACTAAGTTGCCGGACACCGGGGTCCGAAGTGTTGCTACTGTTTCAGGCATAGTAACAAGAAATCCGGAGGCATCTGGACTACAGGTCGCAGAGTGCAGCCTTAAGTGTCAATACGTAATCGGAGTCAGGAGGAACAAGGACTTTTAGCTAGGCCAAGCATAGAAGGACTCTGTTCTCACCACATAGAAGGCTCCACCACAATATTGGCCGGGCAGTACAGCTATAGAGAAAGCTGGGGATTCAGAATTAACTTCGCTTCAGGCAAGTTGGATTCACATGTATATGGAGTAAAGGAGGCCTCTAACCTGCTCAGCTGTTACTGGAATGTGCACTCTCCACCCCAACCAGCTCCCCGGGATCTGCTTGAACCATCATCAGTAAAAGGTATGAAAAGAAGCTGCATTGTGTTTGGCTGAATTATTACTACACCCTGCATCATCTCCACCATAGACTTCCAGGGACCCGTCTCACCTGTGGGAGACTTACCACCAAGCTGCCCCATAACATCCCCTGTGAAAGTCCTCATAGCAGCGCTGGTACAATTACCAGAAACCACAGGTGGCGTCACGAACTACCTATCCTAATAATCCCCTGTAAATATTCCCCCCCATTGCACGACCGCCAGGGCCACGGACCGAGCCACCGCTACCAGTGACAACTCCCATAGATTTCCATGGGCTCGGCTCCGAGTACCCCATAGCCCTGGTATCCACAATTGTGGTGCGTGGTCGCAACAACTATTTTGGCGTCACGAACAGGATGCGAAACTTGCAATTGTGAGTCCTGTGTGCCTATATTGAACTGTTTGTGTGGAAAAGACTGTTTGCTGTATTTGGCGCCAAATTCCGCCATTCTACCGCCATGTTCGCGCCCTCAGGCGCTGGTGAAGAAGGGGGGCGTACCTGAAAAAGCGCGCTGTTGCTTGGACACGCCCCAACCTGCACCCCAAACTGCATCGCAAGCCACATCGCGAACTGCATAGCAATCTGCATCGCAAACCGCATCGCGAACTGCATAGCAATCTGCATCGCAAACCGCATCGCAAACTGCATCGCAAAATAGAGCGGCATCATCAGAGCGCCAGCGACAAAGGTCCTGTCTCCACCGCTGCAGCCTGTGAAAGAGGTAGGCTCAGATTAACCAAGGGGGCATCAATATGTCGCAGCAACCAGCAGACGGAGCGGCCCCCGCCGGTGGCCCCAATAACCTACCGCTTGGCGTTGTAATGCAGGATGGAGGTGCGGGCCCCTCACCTGGTCCGGTGGTCCCGCTTATGCCCCTAGCGCTCCCATACATGCCAGGAGCGAAGTGGCTTCCCCAGTACAGCGGCGAGCCAGACACCCTGCCAGGGTTTAAAAGGAAAATATGTGGTATTTTGGATATGTACTCCATGACTGAGAAGCAAAAAGCTGCTGTGGTAATAGGACAGTTAGCTGGTGCGGCTGAGAGAGAAGTAGAGACTTGGCCCACTGCAGACCAGGAGTCGGTACCTGCGATTCTCTTAAAGCTACAGGCCATCTTTGAGGACCGCACAGAAACGGATCTCCGGATGGCATTTTATCAGTGCTTCCAGGGACCGGGTGACAGTATTAGGGACTACGCCTGCCGACTACAGGGGGCCCTGCGAGCTCTTAAACAGGCTAACCCTACAAGTCCATCGATGAGAGCCAAATGTTGAAAGAGCAATTCGTGCGGGGACTGAGGTCTTCAGAGGAAGGCAGAACTGTAAACTGGTGGTCCTTAGATCATCCAGATGCCACTTTTGATGCTCTAAAGGACATGGCAATAAGGGGACTGCGACCCCTGGAAAAGCCTAAGGTGGCAAATCAGTATCACCCGGGTGAAGCCACTCTTAAGCCGGCAGTACCCACCTTTTCCCCGCAGGTGGCAGAAGCTAAAACGCAGGTGGCGCCCCCTAGTGAGTTGGAATGTCTGCGCTCAGAAGTGCGCCAGCTGACTAAGAACTTGGCCACTGTAATGGAGGCCCTGCAACTGCGGAAAGAGGAAGGAGGGAAGATCCAACTAGCCGACTGTCCGGAGGATGTCCCTTGGATGAACCGGAGGAAATGGAGGATGTCGCCACACCAGAGGAGGACCACGCCACCCCCAGGAGCGACTCCGGAGCAACACCATCCTCGCCGGGAGATCGTCTGCTACCGCTGCAACCAAAAAGGTCATATGGCTCAGCAATGTCCTTTAAACGAGCCACTCCTGGGTCAGAGGGCCAACACCCAGGAGTAGATTCATCAGGCCCCTTGGACTGGAACCGCAGGTTCGTGGGTGGACGGCCCTACCTGTCCATGATTCTGGACGGGATTGCAATCCCTGCACTGCTGGACACGGGATCTCAGGTGACCATCATACCTGACGTCCTTTACAATAAATTTTGGTCCATGGACAGCCTCCAGCCCCCGAGCCCTGACTTGACAGTGTACGCTACCAATGGTCTCCCTGTTGAAGTTATTGGAGCCAAAAACGTGAATGTAAAAGTGGGCAGGGTGGAGCTGAAGGATCAGGGACTTTTAGTAGTCAGGACTGTAAATGAGGAGAATGCCTTAAATGTGATACTAGGTACTAACATTATCAGTAACTGTCTGGGAGAAGTTGTGTTTTTGCTCCAACAGCTCGCTGAAGTTGCCAAGCCAAAGCAGAAGGGAGTGATCCAGAGGGAGATCCGGGCCCTGATGTGCCAGCAGCAAGCGAAGCTTACAGATGGTGAAATCGGTAATGTACGGGTCACAGACTCGAACCCCATTGTAATACCCTCAATGAGTGAAATGTTAATATGGTGTAGAGCAGCCATGGGTCTGAGAGGACAGAACTACCAAGCAGTAGTAGAACCCCATCGCTCCGAACACAGACCTACACTCATGATTGCTAGAGGGGTAGTGGAAGTAATAAATGGGAGAGTACCAGTACGGCTTCTCAACTGGGGGGACGATGAAGTAAATTTGCCACGTTATGCTACAGTTGCTAAATTACATGCCGTAGATAACAATTCTATCCTCACAACCGAGTCCTTAGCCTCCCGCCAGCCAGCGGAGGATAATGATCCGGCAACCCCAGTAGCGGACTGGTGTCAGCAGCTTCATATAGGGACAGACACCACTTCCGTCCACCAGAAACAGGGGGTACTACGGGTGGTACAAGAGTACGCACAAGTGTTTAGTAAACACCCACTTGATTTTGGGATCATTAAGGGAGTACAGCATCATATCCCTACAGGCAGTCATCCTCCCATCAAAGAGCGGTACAGGCCCATACCTCCAGCCCATTATCAGAAAGCTAAGGAAATGCTTCATGACATGAAGAAAGCCGGGGTGATAAGGGATAGTTGTAGCCCCTGGGCAGCACCTCTGGTTCTAGTGAAGAAAAAGGATGGTAGCATGCGAATGTGTGTAGACTATAGGCAAGTAAATCGTATAACACATAAAGATGCATACCCATTACCACGTATAGAGGAATCCTTAGCTGCTCTGAAAACGGCTAACTACTTTTCTACCCTCGACCTTACTAGTGGGTATTGGCAAGTGGCTGTGGCTGAGGAGGACCGGGAGAAAACTGCTTTCACCACCCCAATGGGACTCTGCGAGTTCGACAGAATGCCGTTTGGTCTCAGCAGTGCCCCAGGAACAATCCAGAGAGTGATGGAGAGCTGTCTAGGACATCTCAACTTCGAAACCGTGTTGCTGTATCTGGACGACGTGATTGTCTACTCCAAGACATATGAAGATCATCTGAAGCACCTGGCGGAGGTATTTGAGTCATTGTCCAAGTTTGGGATGAAACTAAAGCCCTCTAAATGCCACCTGCTCAAACAGAAGGTACAGTACTTGGGACACATTGTCAGTTCCGAAGAAGTAGCGTCGGACCCCGAGAAGGTCACAGCTATTCAGAAATGGCCAGAGCCGAAGAATCTAAAGGAGGTGCGTCAGTTCCTGGGACTAACAGGTTACTACAGGAGGTTCGTGAAAGATTACACTAAGAAGGCGGCGCCTTTGCAGGACCTCCTGGTAGGACAACCTCTTAAGAGCAGAAACCTTCCATTCAATTGGGGAAAAGAACAAGCTGAGGCATTCAAAGAGATGAAAGAGATCCTTACCGGCGATGAAATCTTAGCCTACCAGATTACAGCCAACCGTTCCTGCTATACACAGATGCCAGTAACGAAGGATTAGGAGCGGTCCTCAGTCAGAAGCACAACGGCCAAGAAAAAGTCATTGCATATGCCATCAGAAAACTCAGGCCAACTGAGAGGAATCCGGAAAACTATAGCAGCTTCAAACTGGAGTTCCTGGCGCTGGTCTGGGCCATTACCGAAAGATTTAAACATTACCTTGCCTCCAACCGGTTCACTGCGTTTACAGACAACAACCCCTTGACGCATCTGGAAACAGCCAAGCTGGGAGCCATGGAGCAACGTTGGATGGCTCGGTTGTCAAACTACCAGTTTACCATCAAATACAGAGCGGGCCGTAAAAATGCTAACGCAGACGCCTTGTCCAGAATGCCGCATGAATCTGACACGGAGGAAGAGTCAGACGATCTGGAAGAAATCGTTCCACCGAAATGGGATGGTCCAAGAGCAACGGGTCTACAGGAAGCGGTGTGGTGAGATGTTGAACCCTTTACCTCATCACAGCTGGAAAGAGACTCAGGACAGCGATCCCGTGGTGAGCCGTATCAAGGAGTTGATAAAACAGGAAGGTTCCTCCTTGGAGAAAGATGCATCCATGCCAGCAAAGCTCCTGTGGAATGAGAGAAGCCGGTTGTTCATATACCGTGAGAAGTTGTGCAGGACATACGTCGACCCAAGGACCCATGAGATGGTTTGGCAAATAGTGGTCCCGAAAGCAGACATCCAAATGGTGCTGGAAGCCTACCACGATCAAGCAGGACACTTTGGCTGGAGAAAGCTGGAGACCCTGTTGAGGTGCCGGTTCTACTGGGTAGGGATGCGCAGCTCCATCGAGAAGTGGTGCCGGAACTGTGGACCCTGTGGCCTCAGGCGAAAAGACTACAGTAGCCAGAAGGCACCCTTGCAGCCTATCCGGACGACTCGTCCCTTGGAGATCGTAGCATTGGATCACGTCAAGTTGTCCCCAAGCAGGTCAGGATACACATATGCCCTGACCATGGTGGATCACTATTCCCGGTTTCTGGTGGTCGCCCCTGTCAAAGATCTGACAGCAGAGACAGCAGCAAGAACCTTCCAAGCAAGTTTCTGCAGACCACACGGATATCCGGAGCAGGTGCTGACTGATCGAGGTCCTGCATTCGAAGCTGAATTGTTTCAGGAATTTTGTCAATTGTATGGATGTAAAAAGATCAGAACAACACCATACCACCCTCAGACCAACGGCCTTTGTGAAAAAATGAATCACATAGTCATCGACTTACTGAAAACTGTACCACTGGAAGAAAGAAATCGGTGGCCAGACTTGTTACCTGACCTGGTCGACTTGTACAACCATATCCCAGTAAGTTCCACCAACTGCACTCCAGCCTACCTTATGAGAGCAAGACCGGGAAGGCTGCCAATGGACTTAGAACTCGGTGTGGTAGAACCAGAGGCTGATAACAACGCTGAAGATTGGGACACAAATCGACAAGAACAGTACAAGAGAGTACAAGCCTGCGTAGAAGACAGTCTCAACAAAGTAAGAGAAAAGCAAGAGATGAATTACAACAAAAATGCTCCCGCTAAGCCTTTAATGCCTGGAGAAATGGTGCTCAAAAGGAAAAGAAGAACACACAAGTTGGATGATCAGTGGGAACAGGAGCCTTACGTCGTGCAAAATTCCAATTTCGATAACAGCAAGGTCTGTACCATCAGCAAGGATGGAGGAAAAACGACGGCAACTGTGTCTAGAGATCATGTGAAGTTGTGTCCTGGCCCATTAAAGCTCCGTGAAGAAAACCCTGTTGTTCATCAAGAAGAGAGTGCTGAAGCGGTCATACACACGGATTTGGGAGATTTACCTGCAGATTGGCCCAGATTAGGAGATGCTGTAATTATTCCTGTGCTGCAGTTTTATCAACCGCAAGAGGAGTCTCTACAACCGGTCATGCCAATTGTGCCAGTAGAGCCCGTCCAAGAGGAACCTCAACCAGAGGAACCCCAAGAAGCGGACCCGCAAGAAGCAGCGCCAACAGAAGTGGAATCCCTTGGTGAAGCTGGTGAAGCAATACCGCCTCCTCCAGTCACTAGCACGCTTGCCAGATCCATAGAAAGGTTGAGACAGTATTATAGTTTGCCGTTACGCAGAACAGAAAGGTTAGAGAATACCATACCTGATGCTACCCCACGTAGGTCAGAACGTATTACTAAAGGTAAACTACCTATTCGCTATCAGGAGTAGTCCTAGTAGACTAGTTAGCAAGACCCAGATAGGGTTTATTGCATCTGAAAGATTGTATAAAGTTTGAAAAAAAGTATTAATGTAATTATTTGAAATGTGTTTTAACCATGCCAATGGACTGCGTGGCTGTGGACTATGCCAGCCCAAAAACTTTCACTTGTAAAAAGTTGCGCTACGGTGCTTTATCTTGGTTTGACACGAAACCATTACTATCAACCTCTGAAGAAAAACCCGTATGGTGGGCCTAGAGTGAGGTCTGCAGCCAGAAGTCCTGCAGCCCACCCAGGACCCACGTGGGAGGTTTTTGGTGCGGGTCCTCCACAAGTATCTTGTATATATGAACACGGTTGATATTTTGATACTTTTGTATTTTCTTACTGTACATATTGTAACGTTCAAGAAGTCGTACCTCCCGGATGGGAAGAGTTATAATGTTTATGTTAATGCAAAAACAAAATATTCTTTTTGTCTTTTACAGCCCGGGAGTGCTGTGTTTTACCAAGGGGGGATGTGTAGCCCAGCTACGCAGGCACACATAAAGCCCAGGAGAGTGCACAGGAAGGTAACAGCAAAGCTTGATATCTATGCACTTCACTCACACTTCTAGACACACCCACCAGGGGTATAGGAGGTGGTGACATGTAGCAGAGCTCAGTCAGCTTCCTGTCTCTGGACAGTGCAGTCAGTTTCCTGTCTTCGGACAGTGCAGATCAGTGCCAGTGGAGTCTGGACTTGGAAGGAGAGGAGAAAAGACTGGATCCTCGCAGAGTTAGCGTAGCTCACCTGACAAGCAAGTGGAGGCTAGTACGGGTGAAGTGGATCATCCTAGCCTAGTCAGAGCTACCCTTAGTCAGTACCTCAGCAGAAGTCGAAGCTAGGAGGATACTGAGAGCTACTCAGCGAGCTCTAGGAGAAAGCTGACATTACCATCGAAGCTCCAAGTGTTTATGCTAAGAGCGAGAACAGGGCGAAGGGCACAGTGGAGAAGATAGAAAAGTGCTTTAGGTATTGGATTGCCTGCACTAAGTTGCCGGACACCGGTCCGAAGTGTTGCTACTGTTTCAGGCATAGTAACAAGAAATCCGGAGGCATCTGGACTACAGGTCGCAGAGTGCAGCCTTAAGTGTCAATACGTAATCGGAGTCAGGAGGAACAAGGACTTTTAGCTAGGCCAAGCATAGAAGGACTCTGTTCTCACCACATAGAAGGCTCCACCACAATAATTGGCCGGGCAGTACAGCTATAGAGAAAGCTGGGGATTCAGAATTAACTTCGCTTCAGGCAAGTTGGATTCACATGTATATGGAGTAAAGGAGGCCTCTAACCTGCTCAGCTGTTACCGGAATGTGCACTCTCCACCCCGACCAGCTCCCCGGGATCTGCTTGAACCATCATCAGTAAAAGGTATGAAAAGAAGCTGCATTGTGTTTGGCTGAATTATTACTACACCCTGCATCATCTCCACCATAGACTTCCAGGGACCCGTCTCACCTGTGGGAGACTTACCACCAAGCTGCCCCATAACATCCCCTGTGAAAGTCCTCATAGCAGCGCTGGTACAATTACCAGAAACCACAGGTGGCGTCACGAACTACCTATCCTAATAATCCCCTGTAAATATTCCCCCCCCATTGCACGACCGCCAGGGCCACGGACCGAGCCACCGCTACCAGTGACAACTCCCATAGATTTCCATGGGCTCGGCTCCGAGTACCCCATAGCCCTGGTATCCACAATTGTGGTGCGTGGTCGCAACATATATACTCAGCTTTATATATATATAGTGTGAGACAGTGAGAGCGTATGTATTGAATGGGGTGTACATTTCACAGGTACTTTGCTGACTTGTATAAGGGAAATGTGTGCCTTTGTAAAACTAGTGGTGAGAAAGGTCATTACACCATCCATTCAAGTACACGTTTGCAGCTCAAACCTGTGGCCACTCAGGTATTGATTAGGAAGCCAGAAGTAGGTGCTTGGGAGCACAGTCAGAGAGCTAGTTTGGTCTGGACACAGGAAGGTGTCCTGGCACAAGGAACAGTCTCCAAGAGTGTTAGAGCTGGCTTAGTCTGGACACACAGGAAGGTGTCCCGGCACAAGAAGCAGTCTCAAAGTGTTAGAGCTGGCTTAGTCTGGACACACAGGAAGGTGTCCCGGCACAAGAAGCAGTCTCAAAGTGTTAGAGCTGGCTTAGTCTGGACACAGGAAGGTGTCCCGGCACAGGAAGCAGTCTCCAGGAGTTTGAGCTATCTCAGTCTGGGTGCAGGAAGTACCCCGGACATAGGAGTAGTCTCAGTGCGAATCCGTGTGAAGAGCGGCTGATTAGGAGTGGATCTCTCTCAAGTCTGGACGCTGAAGGGGCCTTCAGACACAAGGAGGAGTATCTGTGAAACTCCATACTGGTAACATATATCATATGTGTTGTTTTGGGCACAGACTGGTAGAGTCTGGACCCGGATAAATAGGGAAATCGATGTATGTGTAGTTAGTGGCTAGACAAGCCTAGGTTTTCTGTTTATGCTTTATTTTTATCTGTTTGCTGTGGACTTTAATAAAGCTGGTTGCGGCCAGTTTTAAACCAGAACTGCTGTCTGAATGAACTGTTTTCGTGCCATTCTGTCTACCCAGACAGCGATCCTAGAGCTATATCCCCTGGAAATGTCACAATTGGCGGAGAATGCTGGGGCAGCGCAGTGGCTGATACAGTTAGTGCTGGAGTGTACATGCAGCACGGTGGCTTACAAACAGCAGAAACGTCTGTTTGGAGCAGTCTTAAAGAGACAGGAGCCCTAATAGACTTTGCAAAGAAAAAAAAAAAAAAGTGTCTGCACAGCAGAGCTGAATTTTTTGTGGAGTGTGTATGTCTTGAGAGAAGACTGCCGTTGTTGAGACAGAGAAGTCTGACAGCATGGACGATGAGTGTGGATACAAGCATCTTGCTGTGACTCAGTGGGGTCACGAAGGCATCTTGCTGTGACTCGGTGGGGGTTACGAAGATTGTCATCGCACTCAAATCCAGTTTTGCTGTGGCTCGGCGGGGCCACGAAGATTTTTTCAAGGGAAAGAGGTGAAGTTCTGGTGTGAACAGTGCTCTGCGATGGCTGTGAACGGAGCAGCGAATGGGTCTGACAAGTCGGACCGCATATTTGAGAAATGTCTACTGGACATGGTGCGGGAGCTGTGGGCACCGTATGGAATGGCGGCAGTGGACCATTCTATGGACTCTCCGGGGTGCCAGTGTTGTCACAGAGTGCCCGGGGAGGTGGTAAGAGATGTTGTGAACTGAGTCCTAAGACTACTGCTGATTTTTTGTGTAAAAATTACCCTGCCGGTGTGGTTGTTAAAAAGGGGGCGGAGTCTAAAAAAGGGGCGGATTTTCACAAGAGTGTAGAGTGTGGAAAACTGAAAATTGTTACTGGTGGTGGGTTGGTACCTCCTAAAAATGACAATGTGACCGTTGATAACGGGGTAGCTCCAGTAGAAGGGGGTGACGTCAAAGTGGGAGGTGACCTGTTAGTCCACAACACCATGGGGAGTGACACAGACCCCGTAGCTGACTGGGACACTATGAAAGTAAAAAGTGAGTTCAGTCAGGAGAGGCTAGACGAGGGAAGAGAGTCCTCCTCTCGTCGTAGACGGCGCAAGGGCCACAAAAAGGTTATTCCGGTAGTACTCGTGTGTAGCCCTGGTGGTAGGCACACGCAGTACCCTGGGGAGTGTATGGCGAGACGGCGGCTTAAAGCTCAATATGCATTCATTCTACACACACTAGACACACCCTTGGGGTAGTGAAGTATACTCTAGGGAGTGGTCAAGAAGGTATGTGTAGGCGTGATTTTAGTCAGTTAGTCTAGTTCCTGTCTTCGGGCAGTAAGGACGTGGAGAGTCTGCGTCTGGACTACAGTGAGAGAGTCTGCATCTGGAGGGAGGAAGGAGTCTAGATTGCTATCTCTTCAGCTTTGAAAGTGGAGTCTGGTATAGGTGTTGATATACACCTTAGTCTGGTCAGAGCTGTGTCATCTCCTCAGCATACCAAGAAGGAAGGAACAAGTCGTAACCCAGAAAGTCTTCAGCATTCCTGTCTAAAGGACAGTATCAGGTACAGAGACGTGCTCCTGCCTGTGATAACTGAGCATCTGTGGTTGGCTTGATTGGAAGGAAAAAGATTGGAAGTGACTGCTCGACCCCTGGCTAGTAAGAGTGTTTATGTTACCAGCGTGGACAAGGCGAAAGGCAAGTGGATTAGAGAATTTGGTGCTACAGGATTGCAGAAGTCCAGCGCCTTGTTACCGGTCACTGGGGACCGAAGAGTCACTGTTGCTTCAGGCACAGTGACAGGAAAACCAGGAATCTACCGGACCCTAGGTCGCGGCAGACAAGCCCCTTATAGTCGGTACGTAGCTGGGGTCAGAGGGAGTGAAGACTTTGGCGTTCTGCAGGACAAACATAAGTATTCAGCTCCTTCACAGGAAGGCCCCTAACACTAAGCTGACTGGGCAGGTACAGCTAAGATCAGCTGGAATCATAGAGGGAACTACGCTTCAGGCTGGTTGTACTCGTTTATTGGAGTTAAAGGAGGCCCCTAACTTGTCCAGCTGCCGTCTCAAGATACACTCCCCTTGGATCAGCCTCCCTGGGACCTGCCTTATCTTTCTGCAAGTAAAGGTATGGAAAGACTTTGACTGTGTGAGACTGTGTTATTTACCGGCACCCGACTTCACCATCTTAACAGACTTTGAGGGAAGAGTCCCACCTGTAGGGGACCTGACATCTAGCTGCCTCACCATCCCCTCAGAGATCTACAGCAGCGCTGGTACCCATTACCAGAATACTACAGGTGGCGTCACGAACTGTATATAGTTATCCCCTGTAAATATTCCCAACAACAACATACGCCAGACCGCCCGGGCCACAGACCGAGCCACAGCTACCTGTGACAAAACCCCCATAGACTTCCATGGGCTCGGCTCTGAGTACCCCATTGCCCTGGTAACCCACAATTGTGGTGGCGGGTCGACACAACTACTTGGCGTCACGAACAGGATACCAAACTCGCGAAATTGCGAGCCCTGCGTGCCTAAGGACTTGTTTTTGTAAAAAGGACTGTTTGCACTTTTGGCGCCAAAATCGCCATTTTTGTCGCCATATTCGCGCCCTCAGGCGCTGGAGAAGAAGGTGGGCGTACCTTCGTGGGCGTCTACCCCCCTGTGGCGCGAAGAAAATGCCTGTCCTCTCAAAGTGCTACTATAACATGCGGTCCTGCCCAACGGCAAAGGAGGTCCGCCTCCTCTTCACCTTCCCTGCGAGGAGGAGGAGACGCAAACCCCACCTCCACGGAAGAGACCGGATGTCTCCAGAGAAAGAAAGAAAAATGATGAAGGCCGGACGTGTGGAGCCGAGCGGAGCAGCGGAGGAAGGCAGGCCCCGTGCCCCCGCCAAGCTGCCATCGGCATCCGAGGCCTATGCGATCCTGCACCTGCAACAGGCGTTGTTAGAGGTCCAGGAGGAGAACTCACGACTAAAGCAGTTGTTCCAACCTGGACTGGAGGAGATTGAGAGACGCCGCTGTAACCTGCAGAAATGGCGGATGACGAACACGGCGTCTCCTCCCCTCAACGAACCCCCACGATTCAAAGTACCGAACAGTCTGCTGCCCAAGGCGAAGGAGCAACCGGAGGCTGCCCCCGAAAGTACCGTTCCCGATCCCACTGGTGAAGCGGTGGATGCGGAGGAGGTTGAGGAGGTACAGCCAATCCCGGAACGCCCGCCCGGCCAAGAGGCCGCAGCAGATTATCGGTCCCCGGCAGGGACACCGGAGGGGTCCTGTCCGTCACTACCAGACATCGACTGGGACGAAATGGCGCGCCTGGATGACGTCGCCTACACCGCCCAGTGGGAGCAAGAATGGCGGAGTCGTGAGGAGACAAAGAGGCGCCAGCAGGAGGAAGCGCGGGAAATCAAGAAGAACCGCCAGCGACAGTTTGCTGAGCTGATTGCTGATAAGGAGACTGTCCGTCGCGACAAAGGTACCTTACGGGAACCGCGGCGGCAGGGGTGTGTGGCTGAGTTCCAGCTCCGGAAGGGCTGGGGCTTTATTCGTGAACCGGGCCTCTACCCAGCGGTCTTCGTCAGCAGGCGTGACGTGGAATCTCACCTGCCACAGGGCCATCCCGGGAGGGACTTAGTAAACGGCGACATAGTCACTTATACGCGGCATTGGGGAATGAAGGGGTGGTATGCCCTGAACGTCGCCATCGTCCCGGACCCCGTCCCAGACGCAGGTATCGTCACCATTACCGCAGCGTCCCCGTTTCCAGCTTCAGTAGCATCCGGCCGTGCCCCAGCATCGCCCCCGTCAAAATCATCGCAACATGCGACCCAAAGTTCATCGCAAGTGAAAGCCACTTCCATATCGCCAAATGCGACCCAGTATAAATCGCAAACCCTGACGCGGTCTATATCATTAACAGTAGTGGAGACGCAATCGGTGTCGTGTGAAGAAAGTGTACCGGTTGCGCCCCTAGAGGTTCAAACCAGAGATGTCGCAACCCAAACCCTGATCGCAGCACATGACTTGCTGGTCTTAGGATCTAGGGCCCATTGCGTTGTTCCAGCCCCCGGGGTGGAAAGCGTACTATTTGATGAATAAATATATAGAAAGAATTGGTAAGGTCCATAAAGGATCTACCATCAGTCAAAGTTTGAAAAATGTTTATAAAGTTTTTGCACAAGTTTATATATAAATGTACATATATATATTCCTAATTATAGAATGCCCGGCTGGGTAAATGGTGAATAGAACCATAAAAAGTTATTGCACTTTATCATAATGTGATTTGATATATGCCTTTGGTTTACAATGGACTCGTAGGTTGAGGACTGAGACAGCCTAAAAACTTTCTTGTACATAGTTGCGCTCCGGCGCCCTATCTTGGTTTTACATAAGCCATACATATCTACCTCTGAAAAACAAAACCCGTGTGGTGTGGCACTGAGTGAGGTCTGCACTTGGATGTCCTGCAGCCCACCCAGGACCCACGTTGAAGGTTTGGTGCGGGTCCTTCACAAGTATCTTGTAAATTTATTTATTGAATGACATTTGATACTATTTGTATTTTTGTATTAAAGTTTGTAACGTTCGAAGTATTCTTACCTCCCGGATGGGAAGATGTTATTGTTCCAATGTTATTGCATAAACAAAATTTTTCTGTCTTTTGTATTTCACAGCCCGGGAGTGCTGTCGTTTACCAGGGGGGAATGTGTAGCCCTGGTGGTAGGCACACGCAGTACCCTGGGGAGTGTATGGCGAGACGGCGGCTTAAAGCTCAATATGCATTCATTCTACACACACTAGACACACCCTTGGGGTAGTGAAGTATACTCTAGGGAGTGGTCAAGAAGGTATGTGTAGGCGTGATTTTAGTCAGTTAGTCTAGTTCCTGTCTTCGGGCAGTAAGGACGTGGAGAGTCTGCGTCTGGACTACAGTGAGAGAGTCTGCATCTGGAGGGAGGAAGGAGTCTAGATTGCTATCTCTTCAGCTTTGAAAGTGGAGTCTGGTATAGGTGTTGATATACACCTTAGTCTGGTCAGAGCTGTGTCATCTCCTCAGCATACCAAGAAGGAAGGAACAAGTCGTAACCCAGAAAGTCTTCAGCATTCCTGTCTAAAGGACAGTATCAGGTACAGAGACGTGCTCCTGCCTGTGATAACTGAGCATCTGTGGTTGGCTTGATTGGAAGGAAAAAGATTGGAAGTGACTGCTCGACCCCTGGCTAGTAAGAGTGTTTATGTTACCAGCGTGGACAAGGCGAAAGGCAAGTGGATTAGAGAATTTGGTGCTACAGGATTGCAGAAGTCCAGCGCCTTGTTACCGGTCACTGGGGACCGAAGAGTCACTGTTGCTTCAGGCACAGTGACAGGAAAACCAGGAATCTACCGGACCCTAGGTCGCGGCAGACAAGCCCCTTATAGTCGGTACGTAGCTGGGGTCAGAGGGAGTGAAGACTTTGGCGTTCTGCAGGACAAACATAAGTATTCAGCTCCTTCACAGGAAGGCCCCTAACACTAAGCTGACTGGGCAGGTACAGCTAAGATCAGCTGGAATCATAGAGGGAACTACGCTTCAGGCTGGTTGTACTCGTTTATTGGAGTTAAAGGAGGCCCCTAACTTGTCCAGCTGCCGTCTCAAGATACACTCCCCTTGGATCAGCCTCCCTGGGACCTGCCTTATCTTTCTGCAAGTAAAGGTATGGAAAGACTTTGACTGTGTGAGACTGTGTTATTTACCGGCACCCGACTTCACCATCTTAACAGACTTTGAGGGAAGAGTCCCACCTGTAGGGGACCTGACATCTAGCTGCCTCACCATCCCCTCAGAGATCTACAGCAGCGCTGGTACCCATTACCAGAATACTACAGGTGGCGTCACGAACTGTATATAGTTATCCCCTGTAAATATTCCCAACAACAACATACGCCAGACCGCCCGGGCCACAGACCGAGCCACAGCTACCTGTGACAAAACCCCCATAGACTTCCATGGGCTCGGCTCTGAGTACCCCATTGCCCTGGTAACCCACAATTGTGGTGGCGGGTCGACACACTCGCTGAAAATGAAAATGAAGAGAATGTAGTACTGTCTGCCTATGCTTCAAGTGTGGATTCTCCTTTAGAGGTAGAAAAGGAGGGGGCCAGTCATGGCCAAGAGCTGGAACCTATTCGGCTGCAGTATCAGAGTGACATGCTGCAATTATGTGAAAACCTGGAGGACGTGTCCTCAGGCCAGCGAAATCTAAAAGGAAGCAACGAGGAAGTTACCCTGTGGCAGAATATGTTCTTTGCCATTAAAGAGGACCGCCGCAAAATCAAGGAAGAGGTTTTGCAGTTGAAGCGTGAGAAGGAGGCGCTGCAGGATGGAGTTTCTGGAAGTGAACAAATCCTAGAACGACTGCGCGAACAGCTCAACCAGGAGCTGTGTGACTCCAAGAAAGAGTGTGGTGAACGCAGTAGGGAACTGCAACAGATGAAGAGAGATTATGTGGATCTTCTCAGGGTCAAAGAAAAACTAGAAGAGGAGAAGATGGATGCAGAGCAAATGCGCCAGGTGGTTGAGACCACTCTGCAGGACACCCGTGATGAGGGTGGTGATCTGCGCAGAAAGACCCTGGGTCTGGAAGCTCAGGTGAAGGAGCTACAGATGTCCTGTGATACTCTCCAGAAGGTGGAGATGCGCCTTAAGGAAAAGCTCAGCCAAATGGAAGCTGAGCGGGAAAAGATGGAGGAGTCCATCAGAGAAGCTACAGACCAGGGCCAGGAGTTGGCCACTGGAGATGGGAGGTGTAAAGCAGATACTTCCTCGAGTGCTGTGAGTTCGGATGATTCGGTGGATGTCGGAGCCGAGATCAAGGAGCTCAAGGAGTGGTTACAAGCCCATTGGACGCAAGAGAAGCTTCAGAGACGGGCAGCTGAAAGGCGAATGGCGGAACTAGAGGAAGAAGTTCTCGGGCTTAAAAGTCGCCTGATACAGTGTCACTCGGTGAACAAGGCCTCCTTGGAGAAAGAAAAGGGCAAACACGTTGCACTCGCTCCCTTTGGCCAGGAGAAGATAGACCTGAGGAGAGCTAAGAGGGTGGTAACGGAAGATAAATGTGAAATGGAAGTGGTCCGGACGGAAATGCACGAAATTGTAGCTGTGAGTCAGCTCAGAAGAAGTGTAAAGGGGGAAGAAGCTGAAAGTCAGTTGTCCCTGAACCCTGAGCTGATTGATCGTCTGGAAACCACTGGTGAGACAGAAGCGTGTCGGTACAAGTGCCTCGTAGATGTACCCGAGGACTTGAGAGAAGAATGCACCCGTGAGTCTGTGCATGAAGCGTTTAGGAAGGCCGTGGGATCCTGTAAGGTGTACTCGACTTCAGGAGCTAAACAGCTGGTGGTCTTGTCCACGACCGAAGTTACAGTGAAGAGGGTGGCAATCCTAAGTGATATGCACTGGCGATGTATTCGCACAAAGCGGTTTCTCCGGTTGAAGACAGAACAAACCGTTAGACAACTAAAGCTTATGAGAAAAGCTCACAGTCTACAGGAAGAGGTCATCCGGGTGCCTCATGTTCTGGTGAGAAAGCTGATTGGGAGAAATGGCCGAGCCATGCAGATAATGGTGAAGAAGTCTGGTGTGGTGAAAGTAAGCAGTCCACGTGTTCGTCGGGACTGGATACCAGATGAAGATGGCATGGTGTCATTCTACGCTATAGGAACGGAAGAAAGTCTTGAATATGTGCGCATGCTGGTGGCGTACCGTGTGACCTACCTGCGAGAGGTAGAACAATTGAATCTCGCTAGACAGCGAGTAGATAGACAGCATTATCTGAGCAACAGAAGATGGCAGCCGTCTACTGAGGGTAGTGGGCGTGGGTTTAGAGGTAGTGAGACCTCCAGTAACTCAGGTTTGAGAGGCCCATACAGACGACCCGATAGAGTACGAGACAGTACGAAGTCTAACCGGACCTTAGATACCCAGGCAAGACCTGACAAGGTTACGATTGACCGCTGGGAGCGAAGGGGAGACCTGACAAGGTTACGACACAGAAAAGTGACTGGACGAAGTCTGTGACAATGACAGATGGTAGGTCCCTAAGGAATGAGCGAATGTCATTGACTAATGTTCCGGGGGGCTGAACAGAGCAATGGACAAGTACATGGTCTCTGTGTGAACTGTGGGTTGAGGTGATTGGATATATTATGTGTTCAACCCCACAAGCTTAAACTTATGATAATGATGATGATGATAATGATGATGATGATCATAATGATGATGATAATGATGATGATGCTAATCATAATAGTGATGATATTGATGTTGGCAATGACAGTGGTGAGGATGAAGTTGATGATGGAGATGACTGGTCCGGAGTTCACTGTCTCTTTTGGATTGTTGACCAGCCCTCCGGTCTGGATGACCAGCCCTCCGGTCTGGAGAAGAGGGGGGGGATATGTGAGACAGTGAGAGCGTATGTATTGAATGGGGTGTACATTTCACAGGTACTTTGCTGACTTGTATAAGGGAAATGTGTGCCTTTGTAAAACTAGTGGTGAGAAAGGTCATTACACCATCCATTCAAGTACACGTTTGCAGCTCAAACCTGTGGCCACTCAGGTATTGATTAGGATTTAGGAAGCCAGAAGTAGGTGCTTGGGAGCACAGTCAGAGAGCTAGTTTGGTCTGGACACAGGAAGGTGTCCTGGCACAAGGAACAGTCTCCAAGAGTGTTAGAGCTGGCTTAGTCTGGACACACAGGAAGGTGTCCCGGCACAAGAAGCAGTCTCAAAGTGTTAGAGCTGGCTTAGTCTGGACACACAGGAAGGTGTCCCGGCACAAGAAGCAGTCTCAAAGTGTTAGAGCTGGCTTAGTCTGGACACAGGAAGGTGTCCCGGCACAGGAAGCAGTCTCCAGGAGTTTGAGCTATCTCAGTCTGGGTGCAGGAAGTACCCCGGACATAGGAGTAGTCTCAGTGCGAATCCGTGTGAAGAGCGGCTGATTAGGAGTGGATCTCTCTCAAGTCTGGACGCTGAAGGGGCCTTCAGACACAAGGAGGAGTATCTGTGAAACTCCATACTGGTAACATATATCATATGTGTTGTTTTGGGCACAGACTGGTAGAGTCTGGACCGGATAAATAGGGAAATCGATGTATGTGTAGTTAGTGGCTAGACAAGCCTAGGTTTTCTGTTTATGCTTTATTTTTATCTGTTTGCTGTGGACTTTAATAAAGCTGGTTGCGGCCAGTTTTAAACCAGAACTGCTGTCTGAATGAACTGTTTTCGTGCCATTCTGTCTACCCAGACAGCGATCCTAGAGCTATATCCCCTGGAAATGTCACAATAGATATAATCATAACAATTTGTTATAACTAACCGTAGTTAGTTACTATGCCCGGGCAGCGCCGGGCTCTTCAGCAAGTACATTATATACAGTCATGGCCAAAAGTTTTGAGAATGACACAAATATTATATTTTCACATGATCTGCTGCCCTCTGGTTTTTATGTGTGTTTGACAGATGTTTTTATCACAGACAGAAATATAATAATTGCAAACATATGAGTAACAAAAGCTTATATTGACAGTTAGAATGAGTTAATGCAGCAAGTCAATATTTGCAGTGTTGACCCTTCTTCTTCAGGACCTCTGCAATTCTCCCTGGCATGCTCTCAATCAACTTCTGGACCAAATCCTGACTGATAGCAGTCCATTCTTGCACAATCAATGCTTTCATTTTGTCAGAATTTTTAGGTTTTTGTTTGTCCACCCGTCTCTTGATGATTGACCACAAGTTCTCAATGGGATTAAGATCTGGGGAGTTTCCAGGCCATGGACCCAAAATCTCTATGTTTTGTTCCCTGAGCCATTTAGTTATCACCTTTGCTTTATGGTAAGGTGCTCCATCATGCTGGAAAAGGCATTGTTGATCACCAAACTGCTCTTGGAGGGTTGGGAGAAGTTGCTCTTGGAGGACATTCTGGCACCATTCTTTATTCATGGCTGTGTTTTTAGGCAAGACTGTGAGAGAGCCGATTCCCTTGGCTGAGAAGCAACCCTACACATGAATGGTTTCAGGATGCTTAACAGTTGGCATGAGACAAGACTGTTGGTAGCGCTCACCTTGTCTTCTCCGAATGAGGTGTTTTCCTGATGTCCCAAACAATCGAAAAGGGGATTCATCAGAGAAAATAACTTTACCCCAGTCCTCAGCAGTCCACTGCCTGTACCTTTTGCAGAATATCAGTCTGTCCATGATGTTTTTTTCTGGAGAGAAGTGGCTTCTTTGCTGCCCTCCTTGAGACCAGGCCTTGCTCCAAGAGTCTCCGCCTCACAGTGCGTGCAGATGCACTCACACCTGCCTGCTGCCATTCCTGAGCAAGCTCTGCACTGCTTGTAGCCCGATCCCGCAGCTGAAACACTGTTAAGAGATGGTCCTGGCGCTTGCTGGTCCTCCTTGGGCGCCCTGGAGCCTTTTTGGCAACAATGAAACCTCTCTCCTTGAAGTTCTTGATGATGCGATAGATTGTTGACTGAGGTGCAATCTTTCTAGCTGCGATACTCTTCCCTGTTAGGCCATTTTTGTGCATTGCAATGATGACTGCACATGTTTCTTTTGAGATAACCATGGTTAACAGAAGAGAAACAATGATGCCAAGCACCAGCGTCCTTTTAAAGTGTCCAGTGGTGTCATTCTTACTTAATCATGACAGATTGATCTCCAGCCATGTCCTCATCAACACCCACACCTGTGTTAATGGAGCAATCACTGAAAAGAGGTTAGCTGGTCCTTTTAAGGCAGGGCTGCAATGATGTTGAAATGTGTTTTGGGAGATAAAGTTCATTTTCTAGCCAAATATTGACTTTGCAAGTAAGTGCTGTTAAGCTGATCACTCTTTATAACATTCTGGAGTATATGCAAATTGCCATTAGAAAAAGTGAAGCAGTAGACTTTGTAAAAATCAATATTTGTGTCATTCTCAAAACTTTTGGCCATGACTGTAGGTGATATTGTGACTGATGTGTATAGTCGCAGTATCACCTATGTAACATATCTACAGCAGTATCACCCATATATTGTATTTAAGTCACAGTATCCCCTATATAATGTATATAGACTGCTGTGTATACATTATATATGTGATAGTGTGATTATACACAGACTTAGCAGCCAGTATCATATATATAATGTATACACAGCAGTCTATATACAGCAGGGTTCCCCAACTCCAGTCCTCAAGGCCCACCAACAGGTCATGTTTTCAGGATTTCTTTTGTATTGCCCAGGTGATGCAATTATCACCTGGAATATACTAAGGAAATCCTGAAAATATGACCTGTTGGTGGGCCTTGAGGACTGGAGTTGGGGAACCCTGATATACAGTATACAGGTGATAGTGCAAGTGCTGTACATACATTAAGCAAAGTTTCCATATTGGGACTCACCCAAGTCCCTGAGATGGGGGTAGGATGAACAGCTGAGGTGCGTCCATCGTCGGGCGTGCACAGGAGCAGGTCCCTGGCTCGGACGGTGAGTAAAGCAGGAAACAAAAAAAGGGGGATATACAGCACTAGGGGGGACAGGCATCGCCGGGGAGGCACATAGATCACTGGGGGGGACACAAATCACAGGAGGGCACATAGCTGGAGGGCACAGAGATCACAGAGGGGCACATAGCTGGGGGGTCATATAGCTAGAGGTGACAGAGATCACAGGGGGCACCGGTAATACAGTGGGGCTGATGTATATACAGGTGCTGCTGGGCTGGGGCTGGCCTGGTGAAATTGGTGATGTATATACAGTGCCTTGCGAAAGTATTCGGCTCCCTGGAACTTTTCAACCTTTTCCCACATATCATGCTTCAAACATAAAGATACCAAATGTTAATTTTTGGTGAAGAATCAACAACAAGTGGGACACAATTGTTAAGTTGAATGAAATTTACTGTTTTTTTAAAATTTTTGTGGAAATACAAAAACTGAAAAGTGGGGCGTGCAATATTATTCGGCCCCTTTAACTTAATACTTTGTTGCGCCACGTTTTGCTGCGATTACAGCTGCAAGTCGCTTGGGGTATGTCTCTATCAGTTTTGTACATCGAGAGACTGAAAGTCTTGCCCATTCTTCCTTGGCAAACAGCTCGAGCTCAGTGAGGTTGGATGGAGATCGTTTGTGAACAGCAGTTTTCAGCTCTTTCCACAGATCCTCGATTGGATTCAGGTCTGGACTTTGACTTAGCCATTCTAACACCTGGATACGTTTATTTGTGAACCATTCCATTGTAGTCTCTGGTCTTTTGCAGACTCCCAACAGGTTTTCTTCAAGAATGGTCCTGTATTTGGCTCTATCCATCTTCCCATCAATTTGAACCACCTTCCCTGTCCCTGCTGAAGAAAAGGAGGCCCAAACCATGCTGCCACCACCATGTTTGACAGTGGGAATGGTGTGTTCAGGATGATGAGCTGTGTTGCCTTTACGCCAAACGCATTTTGTTGCCAAAAAGTTCGATTTTGGTTTCATCTGACCAGAGCAACTTCTTCCACATGTTTGGGTTGTCTCCCAGGTGGCTTGTTGCAAACTTTAAACAACACTTTTTATGGATATCTTTGAGAAATGGCTTTCTTTGTGCCACTCTTCCATAAAGGCCAGATTTGTGCAGTGTACGACTGATTGTTGTCCTATGGACAGACTGTCCAACCTCAGCTGTAGACCTCTGCAGTTCATCCAGAGTGATCATGGGCCTCTTGGCTGCATCTCTGATAAGTCTTATCCTTGTTTGAGACGGAAGTTTAGAGGGACGCCAGGTCTTGGTAGATTTGCAGTGGTATGATACTCCTTCCATTTCAATATGATCGCTTGCACAGTGCTCCTTGGGATGTTTAAAGTTTTGGAAATCATTTTGTATCCAAATCCAGCTTTAAACTTCTCCACAACAGTATCTCGGACCTGCCTGTTTTGTACCTTGGTCTTCATGATGCTCTCTGTGCTTCAAACAGAACCCTGAGACTATCACAGAGCAGGTGCATTTATACAGAGACTTGATTACACACAGGTGGATTATATTTATCATTAGTTATTTAGGACAACATTGGATCATTCAGAGATCCACAATGAACTTCTGGAGTGAGTTTGCTGCACTGAAAGTAAAGGGGCTGAAAAATATTGCACGCCCCACTTTTCAGTTTTTGTATTTCCACAAAAATTAAGGAGGTGGCATCCCCCATCAGCAGGAGGTGGCATCCCCCATCATCTCTGCCTGTCCCATGGCAAGTGCTACTGTGTGGCCCAGCTATGTCAGGCACACATAATCCAGGAGAATGCACAGGAAGGTAACCGCAAAAGCTTGATATCCATTCACTTCACTCACACTTTCAGACACACCCATTAGGGGTATAAAAGGTAGTGACACGTAGCAATGGTCAGTCTGTGCAGGAGGAGAGGAGTGGGCACATTCAGTGTTCAGAGTTCAGTTCAGCTTCCTGTCTTAGTACAGTGTAGTTCAGTGTCAGTCCAGTCTGGACTTGGAGGATACTGAGAGCTGTCCAGTGAGCTCTGGAGAAAGCTGACATTTCCATCAAAGCTACAAGTGCTTATGTTAAGAGCGCGAGCAGGGCGAAGGGCACAGTGGAGAAGATAGATGCTAGTGCACCAGGTACCAGATTACCTGCACTAATTTACCGGACACCGGGGTCCGAAGCGTTGCTAGCGCTTCACGCCTAGTAACAAGATAACCGGAGGCTTTCTGGACTACAGGTCGCAGAAGGTAGCCCTAAGCGCTGATACGTAAACGGAGTCAGGGGGAACAAGGACCTTGAGTGGGACGCTACAAAAGTAGGGACTTAGTTCTCTCAACATCTGGAAATCAGAGACATAGAAGGCTCCACCACAATGTCGGCCGGGCGTTGCAGCTATTGAGTAAGCTGGAGATTGCAGAGTTAACTTCGCTTCATGCAAGTTTGGACTCACATACATATGAAGTAAAGGAGGCCTCTAACCTGCTCAGCGGTTTCCCGAATGTGCATCCTCACCCCGACCAGCTCCCGGGACCTGCCTGAAACACCTACAAGTAAAGGTATGGAAAGAGATTGCCTTGTGTGAGACTGTTTCATTTACTACACCCTGCATCACCATAGACTTCCAGGGACCGGTCTCACCTGTGGGAGAACCTACCATCTAGCTGCCCCATAACATCCCCTGTGAAGATCCATATAGCAGCGCTGGTCCACTTGATCAGATACCACGGGTGGCGTCACGAACTATCTAATCTACAATTCCCCTGTAAATACCCCCCATTGTATGAGCGCCCAGGGCCACGGACCGAGTCCTGCTGCCAGTGACAAATCCCATAGACTTTCATGGGCTCGGTGCCGAGTACCCATAGCCCTGGTACTTAGTGCGACTCATCTTTGGCGTCACGAACAGGATGAGAAGCTTGCAATTGTGAGTCCTGTGTACCTATTGAACTGTTTGGTGGAAAAAGACTGTTTGTCACTTTTGGCGCCAAATACCGCCATTTTACCGCCATATTGGCGCCCTGAGGCGCTGGTGAAGAAGGTGGGCGTGCATTCGTGGGCGTGTACCCCCCCTGTGGCGCGAAAGTTATGGCCGCCCTCTCAAAATGCTACTATAATGTGCGATCCTGCCCCACTGCTAAAGAGATCCGCCTCCTCTTCATTTTCTATGCAAAAAGGAGGAGACGCAAATCCCGCCTCCACGGAAGAGACCAGACTGTTCCTGATGGAGAACACAGTCTGGCCTGGAAAGAGATGGCAGAAGGACAAGAGCAGCTATGCAGTGGAGCGGTGGAGCGCAAACCCTGCTCCCCGGAGGATTTACTGCCTGTGCCGGAGCTGTCCCCAGATCGGGACACTGACCCCACTATACTGGAATTAAAGAGAGAAAATGCGGTGCTCAGAAGACTAATCCAGCGTCATGCAGACTTGGAGGAGACCGAGAGACGCTGGCGTGCCCAGACACAGCGGCTGCTGTGGGACGCAGTGTTCTCTCCCACAGATATCACCCCATCACTTGATTTTCCAAAGTCCCTGCTGAAAAAGGCTGAAGGACGACCGGAGGCCGCCCCCAAAAGTGCTGTACCTGATCCCACCGATGGAGAGGTGGAGGAGAAGGAGGCTGAGGAGGCCCTGCCAGTACCGGAGTGCCAGCCAGGCCAGGAGGCCGCAGCAGACTACGATTCCCCGGTAGGGACACCGGAGGGGTCCCAGCCATCACTGCCGGAAATAGACTGGGACGAGATGGCGCGATTGGATGACGTGACTTATGCCGTTCAGTGGGAAAGTGAGTGGCGACGTCGTGAAGAAGAGCAGCGACGCCGACAGGGAGAAAGCGAGGAGCAGCGGTCCCGTCAGCGGAGCCATGAGAAGTTCATCGCCGACAAAGAGATGGTCCATAAAGATAAAGGTACCCTACGGGAACCGCGGCGCCAGGGGTGCATAGTAGAATTTCAGCTCTGCAAGGGCTGGGGTTTTATTCGGGAACCGGGCCTAAATCCGGGGGTCTTCGTAAGCCGCCGGGATGTGGAGTCCCACCTGCCCATCGGTCATCCGGGAAGGGATCTGGTAAATGGGGACATCGTTAATTACACCCGGCACTGGGGTTTAAAGGGATGGTATGCCCTAAATGTTTCCATTGTCAGAGACCCCGTCCCCGACGCCGGTAACGTACACAATGCCGCAGCGTCCCAGTCCCGGGCCCCAACAGCACCAGTCCGTGCCCCGGCATTGCCCCCTGCGTACTCCTCTCGATCTACGTCGCCCTTCGCATCGCAGCCAACGTCACAGTCAGCACTGCCGCCTATGCCCCGACCTGCATCGCAACCTGCATCACAATCTGCATCGCAATCTGCATCGCAACCTGCATCGCAAACTGCATCGCAAACTGCATCGCAAGTTACTGCGGCATCTTCAGCAACGCCACTTGCATCATACTTAAAAGAAGTACCCGGTGGGACCACAGTGAGAACTGTCGCTACCCAGACCTACATAGAAGGACACGATATGCTGGTAATGGGAACCCAAGGGCATCGTGTTATTCTGTCCCCAGAGATGGAAAAGGTCAATGTCGCCACTACTAAGAAGGAAGATAAAAGCCAGTAGGACCCAGACAGGGTTTACTGCATCTGAAGAATTGTATAAAGTTTTACAAAGAAGATTTTTGCACCTTAATAGAAGTTAAAGTATTAATGTGATTTCTATTGATATGTCGTTTATTATGCATGGACTGCGTGGCTGTGGACTGTGCCAGCCCAAGAACTTGTATTGTAAATAGTTTGCACTACGGTGCTTTATCTTGGTTTTACACAAAGCCTTGAATTACCTCTGAAGAAAAACCCGTATGGTGTGGCCTAGAGTGAGGTCTGCAGTCAGAAGTCCTGCAGCCCACCCAGGACCCACTTGGGAGGTTTTTGGTGCGGGTCCTCCACAAGAATATTGTCTAGTATTTATGGAAATGTTTTGATGCTTTGATACTTTTGTATTTTTCTAATGTACAAATTGTAACGTTAAAGAATCCTCACCTCCCGGATGGGATTAGTTAAATGTTTATGTTAAACGCAAAACAAAAATGTTTTCTTTTTCTCTTTTACAGCCCGGGAGTGCTGTGTTTAACCAAGGGGGGATGTGTGGCCCAGCTATGTCAGGCACACATAATCCAGGAGAATGCACAGGAAGGTAACCGCAAAAGCTTGATATCCATTCACTTCACTCACACTTTCAGACACACCCATTGGGGTTATAAAAGGTAGTGACACGTAGCAATGGTCAGTCTGTGCAGGAGGAGAGGAGTGGGCACATTCAGTGTTCAGAGTTCAGTTCAGCTTCCTGTCTTAGTACAGTGTAGTTCAGTGTCAGTCCAGTCTGGACTTGGAGGATACTGAGAGCTGTCCAGTGAGCTCTGGAGAAAGCTGACATTTCCATCAAAGCTACAAGTGCTTATGTTAAGAGCGCGAGCAGGGCGAAGGGCACAGTGGAGAAGATAGATGCTAGTGCACCAGGTACCAGATTACCTGCACTAATTCACCGGACACCGGGGTCCGAAGCGTTGCTAGCGCTTCACGCCTAGTAACAAGATAACCGGAGGCTTTCTGGACTACAGGTCGCAGAAGGTAGCCCTAAGCGCTGATACGTAAACGGAGTCAGGGGGAACAAGGACCTTGAGTGGGACGCTACAAAAGTAGGGACTTAGTTCTCTCAACATCTGGAAATCAGAGACATAGAAGGCTCCACCACAATGTCGGCCGGGCGTTGCAGCTATTGAGTAAGCTGGAGATTGCAGAGTTAACTTCGCTTCATGCAAGTTTGGACTCACATACATATGAAGTAAAGGAGGCCTCTAACCTGCTCAGCGGTTTCCCGAATGTGCATTCTCCACCCCGACCAGCTCCCTGGGACCTGCCTGAAACACCTACAAGTAAAGGTATGGAAAGAGATTGCCTTGTGTGAGACTGTTTCATTTACTACACCCTGCATCACCATAGACTTCCAGGGACCGGTCTCACCTGTGGGAGACCTACCATCTAGCTGCCCCATAACATCCCCTGTGAAGATCCATATAGCAGCGCTGGTCCACTTGATCAGATACCACGGGTGGCGTCACGAACTATCTAATCTACAATTCCCCTGTAAATACCCCCCATTGTATGAGCGCCCAGGGCCACGGACCGAGTCCTGCTGCCAGTGACAAATCCCATAGACTTTCATGGGCTCGGTGCCGAGTACCCCATAGCCCTGGTACTTAGTGCGACTCACTACAGTGTGACAGATGGAAAAAACATTGGGGTTTTCCTCCCCCTCACAGCTGACTCGTGCTCTGTACTCCTGTAGGAGAAGATGTTGGGCAGTGCGCTCAGCCTCTTATGGTGCTCAGCCTCAGTACAGGGCATGGCCATAGAGGATTATTACTGCCCATAGGGTCCTGCACATTGCTGACAGGCACAGTGCCCACTTATCTGCACAGCGCCGGTGAGGAAAGTCCTGTTCTCCAACGCTGGTACTGGCCAGCGTCAGAGTGAGGCTCAGGCGGGCGTCCTGTGCGCGCAGCAGCGGTGGCGGGCTTTTCAAACTGCAGCACAGGCCCTGGTGCGTGCGCTCTCCTGCTTGCCTGCACTGACTGTGACGAGGCCGCAGCAGCGCGCACGCAAGCACAAACGAGGGCCACGCTGATTCTGGCCGCCGCAGCCCTGGCCAGCTCGTGCATCGAGAGAGCACGCACCAGGGCCTGGGCAGAAGATTTAAAGGGCCGGTGGCCCATTTTGTAGCTCAGAGCCGCCGGCCCAGCGGGCATCTGCCCGGCTCGGCAGATTATCGATCCGGGCCTGTTTGTCTCAGAGCCCTTTGCTTCACTGATGATTTCTTTTTTCACAATTTTACATTCTCTGGGAGTCCTCTATGATGGCCCTGAACAGGCCCGTCCATCAGTCTCATCCAATTGAAAAATATCTTACTTGCACGCAGTGTTTTTTAATTGGAGGAGGGTGTAGCCAGATCTGGTCACATGGTTCTCCACACGCAGCCATTTTGAGAACAGGAGAGGCGTACGGTCTGTGAAGAAGGCGGCACTAACAAGTGAGGGAGAATCTGTAGCAGCTCTATATTAGTGAGTGCCACAAAATCATGTTCCCAGTACTTTTGCTGAAATGTAGGTAAGGCACTCAGCCCCTTTAAGGAAATTCCTATTCGGAATAATTTCCCTGTTTAACTTAATCTAATGTTAAGACCATAAACTTTAACTTATTTACATAATTTATTCCTATTATAACTTTTTTTTAGCAACATCCTATCTTTTCTATGCGGCTGAATTCGGGCAATGGACGTTCTATTCGCTGCACTTATTTTTCACAAATTCTGAGTTCCGAGACACCCAGAGAGCATTTAGTGGGACTCGTGTTAGCAGCAGCTTATCTTATAGGCCGCTGGTGTTCTTCTTGGTAGAAGCCATATAAGTAATACTTATAAAAATAAAAAAAAATCTCTGTTCTTAAAGCGGATTTGGCTCATGACATGACTCCATTCTTAAGGAAAGGAACTGACTGGTCCTCTCTTATGAACTTTTGGCCGAGTGCCAGGTATAAATGAACTATTCAACTTGAAAGTACAAAAGCGCATTCACAGAAATGAGCAAATACGAGGGGGAGACTGATTTTATATTATACTTTTTATTGGTCTCCTGTAAATCTTTCCTGCTGAGATTTTAAATCACACTGTGGATATAAAATATAATACAATTTACTGCACAGGTCAACAGAGTCCTCAAAAATGTGCGTTAGAAGCTAGTGAGAAATACTTCCCTCTGCTAGTTTTGGTAAATCCACATTTTGTTTCCCCATGCTGCTCTCTCTCCCCTCTCGCAGCACACAATCTCATCCAGGTACTGTGAGGGAAAGGTGCTTCAGTTCCACCTCATCCCCCGTACATACATGTCTAGTTTTTACTGTATTTCTCTAGAAAGTTATTTAGTGACAAGAAGGATTCTGAATTCAGAATCACATCATGGAAAAATACGCAGCATGCTCATTCTTTTTGCTGTATCGCGGCGATTCTGCCGCCATAGGAATGCATTGAACCACTTACTTTCCGCATGTGCCTATGCCCCCCACCATGCGCAAAGTAAGCGGTTCATGTGCGGATGGTACCCAGGGTCTGGAGGAGAGGAGACAATCCTCCAGGCCATGGGTACCATTTCCATATTAAAACAATAATTAAAATAAAAAATCGTCATATTCTCACATTCCGGCGGCCCCGGCAGCCTTCCCGCCTCTCAGCGACGCTCCCGGCCAATCCCGTTCCCAGGCGTCCTTAGCGACAATGACCCCAGATGACGTAGCGGTCTTGCGTGATGCTATGTCATCTGGGGTCATTGTCGCTAAGCATCCCTGGGAACGCGATTGGCCGGGAGCGTCGCCGAGAGGCGGAAAGGCTGCGAGGGCCTCCGGAAGGTGAGAATATCACGGATTTTTATTTTTTTTATTATTTTTAACATTAGATCTTTTTACTATTAATGCGACATAGGCGGCATCAATAGTAAAAAGTTGGTCACACTTGTCAAACACGTTGTTTGACTCGTGTGACCAACCTGTCAATCAGTTTTCCAAGCGATGCTACAGATCGCTTGGAAAACGCTAGCATTCTGCGAGCTAATTACGCTTGCAAAATGCTAGTGTGTAGCCCTGGTACACAATACCAGGAGGATGAGTGGAGAGGTAACAGTTAAGGTCTCTTCATGACATCATGTACACTTCTGACACACCCAGCAGGGGTGTGGAAGGGAGTGATTTCTAGTCAGTCAGTTTCCTGTCCTTGGACAGAGTAGACGTGTCCAGTTTGAGCCTGTCAGCAGTTCAGAAAGTGGAGGCTGGTACAGGTGGTCTAATTCACCTTAGCCTAGTCAGAGCTGTGCCCACTGGAAGAAAGACTGAACTATCTATTAAGAGTCGAGCAAATCGAAGGGCAAAGTGGAAGGAAGATTATTGGAAAAGTGCTTTTGGACTTGGAAAAGTCCTGCACATTGCTACCGGTCACTGGGACCGAAGGATCACTATAGCTACAACATAGTGTGAGAAAACCAGGGATTTACGGACTAGTGCGGCAAACACCCATATAGTCAGTACGTAACTGGAGTCAGTGGAATAGGACTTTGAGTCAAGCGCAGACAAAGCAGGAACCTATTTCATCAATGGAAGACTCACCACAATCTGACTGGCAGAAACAGCTCTGGAATAGCTGAAATTAAAGGGAACTACGCTGCAAGCTGGTTGTATCATCGTTATTGACAGTAAAGGAGGCCCCTAACTTGCTAGCTGTTGCTCAAAGCTATCCTCCACCAACCCATCAGCCTCCTGGGACCTGCCTTACCATCTTGAAGTAAAGGTATGGAAAGACGCTGACTGTTGTGAGACTGATTATTGATTGCATGCCCGCACAATCCCTACTAACTACTGACCTGAGGAAGGTTCCCCACCTGTAGGGACCCGACATCTAGCTGCTCACCTCCCTCAGAGATCTATAGCAGCGTGGTACAAATACCAGAATACTACAGGGGGCGTCACGAACTGTATATATCTATCCCCTGTAAATATTCCCCCAACATACGCCAGACGCGCAGGGCCACAGACCGACCACGCTACTGTGACAATCCCCATAGACTTCTACAGGGCTCGGCTTGAGTACCCATTGCCCTGGTAACCCACATGGGTGGCGGGTCGACACAAAACTTTGGCGTCACGACAGATGACGAAACTACGCAGCATTGCAAGATAGCCCTTTGGGGTTGCCTGTAACAATTGTTTTTTGGGAAATAAAGGATACCTGTTTGCCAAGCTTTATTTGGCGCCAAAATCGCCATTTTTGTCGCCATATTCGCGCCCTAAGGCGCTGGAGAAGAAGGTGGGCGTACCTGAAAGAGCGCGCAAAGTCTTGGACACGCCCCCGGCTCTGACTCATCGGCAGGTCCTGCAACAGGAAGTGAACGCTCTGACATCAGAGCGCCTGCGACGAAGGTCCTGTTCTCACTGCGGTGCCTGTGAAGTAGCAGCATCTGAAACCGGTAGGCTCCGTTTAACCAAGGGGGCGCTAAGATGTCACAACAACCGGCTGACAGTGCGGCCCCGGCCGGAGGCCCCAATCCCGCACCGTCTGGTATTGTAGCGCCAGATGGGGCGCAGGCCCTGCACCCAGTCCGGTAGTCCCGATCATGCCACTAACGCTCCCATATATGCCTGGGGCGAAATGGCTTCCCCAATACAGCGGTGGGCCAGGCACATTAGCAGGCTTCAAGCGGAAGTTATGCAGCATCCTAGAAATGTACTCCATGCCTGAGAGACAAAAGCTGCTGTGCTAATAGGGCAGCTAACTGGCGCTGCTGAGAGGGAAGTGGAGACTTGGGATACCGTTGATCAGGAGTCGGTACCTGCGATCTTCCTTAAGCTACATGCCATATTTGAAGACCGCACAGAAACGGATCTCCGGATGGCCTTCTATCACTGTTCACAACAGCCAGGTGACAGCATCCGGGACTACGCTTGCCGACTACAGGGAGCCCTGAGAGCCCTCAAGCAAATTAACAATTTAAATGCTATCGACGAGAATAGAATGCTGAAAGAACAATTTATACAGGGATTGAGATCCCAAGAGGAACGCAGAACTGTAAATTGGTGGTCCTTAGATCATCCGGATGCTACCTTTGATGCCCTAAAGGACATGGCAATAAAAGGGCTGCGGCCCCTGGGCAAACCTGAGGTGGCCACCCAACATCATCAGGGTGAAGTCACTCCGGAACCGGCAGTAACCCCCTTTCCCCGCTAGTGGCTGAAGCCAAAGCGCAGGTGACACCTCCTAGTGAATTGGACTGTCTGCGCTCAGAGGTGCGCCAGCTGACTAAAAATCTGGCTGCTGTAATGAGTGCCCTGCAGCTGCGGAAAGAGGAGGAAGGAAAGATCTTGTTAGCTGACTGCCCAGAGGACGTTCCGTGGATGCACCGGAGAAGAAAGAAGACGTCGCCCCCCGGAGGAGGACAACGCCACCCCCAGGAGCAACCTCTGATCACACCCTCCTCGTCGAGAGATCATCTGTTACCGCTGCAACCGGAAAGGTCATCTGTCTACACAGTGTCCTTTAAACGGGCAGAACCTGGGTCCAAGGGCCAACACCCAGGAGAATACCCGTCAGGCCCCCTAGACTGGAACCGCAGGTATGTGGGCGGGCGACCCTACCTGTCTATTATTCTAGATGGTATTGCTGTTCCAGCATTGTTAGACACTGGGTCCCAAGGTGACCCTAATACCTGATGCTCTATATACCAAGTACTGGTCAATGGACAGTCTTAAACCTCCGAGCCTTGACTTTACTGTGTATGCTTCTAATGGTCTTCCTGTAGAAGTACTCGGAACAAAATGTGTAGATGTAAAGGTGGGCAGAGAGGAAATTGAAAGACCAAGGGCTTCTGGTAGTAAAGACTGTAAATGAGGAGAACGGTTTAAATATAATTTTGGGTACTAACATTATCGGTAATTGTTTGGGAGAAGTTGTGTTCTTACTCCAACAGCTCGCTGAGATTGCCCGACCAAGGCAGAGAGGAGTAATCCAAAGAGAGATCCGGGCCCTGGTGTGTCAGCAGCAAGCGAAGCTTACCGACGGCGAAATTGGTAATGTACGGGTCACTGACTCGGATCCTATTGTGATACCCCCAATGAGTGAAATGATCATTTGGTGCAGGGCGGCCATAGGTCTGAGAGGACAGAATTACCAAGCTGTAGTAGAACCCCACCATTCAGAACATAGACCTACACTTATGACTGCTAGAGGAGTAGTAGAAGTGGTGAATGGAAGAGTTCCGGTACGGCTTCTCAATTGGGGAGATGATGAGGTAAATTTACCCCGTTATGCAACCATTGCTAAACTACATGCTGTTGATAATAATTCTATTCTCCCGGCTGAGTCCTTAGACTCCTGTCAAATGGCGGAGGACAATGACCCAGCAACTCAGGTGGCGGAATGGTGTCAGCAACTCCATGTTGGGACGGACACCACTCCCGCTCACCAGAAGCAAGGGGTATTACGGGTGGTGCAAGAGTACGCCCAAGTGTTTAGCAAAAATCCACTTGATTTTGGGACAATTAAGGGAGTACAACATCATATCCCTACAGGCAGTCATCCTCCCATCAAAGAGCGGTATAGGCCCATACCTCCAGCTCATTATCAGAAGGCTAAAGAAATGTTGAATGATATGAAGAAAGCTGGGGTGATAAGGGATAGTTGTAGCCCCTGGGCAGCCCCTCTAGTTCTGGTTAAAAAGAAAGATGGTAGTATGAGAATGTGTGTGGATTACAGGCAGGTGAACCGCATAACACACAAGGATGCATACCCGTTACCACGTATAGAGGAATCATTAGCTGCTCTGAAAACGGCTAACTACTTTTCTACCCTTGATCTGACTAGTGGTTACTGGCAAGTGGCTGTGGCTGAGGAGGATCGTGAGAAAACGGCTTTCACCACCCCAATGGGGCTCTGTGAGTTCGACAGAATGCCGTTTGGGCTCAGTAGTGCCCCAGGAACATTTCAGAGAGTGATGGAAAACTGTCTGGGGCATCTCAATTTTGAAACCGTGCTGCTATACCTAGACGACGTTATCGTGTATTCCAAGACATATGAGGACCATCTGAAGCACCTGGCAGAAGTATTCGAGTCCCTGTCCAGGTACGGGATGAAATTAAAACCCTCAAAATGCCATCTACTCAAACAGAAGGTACAATACTTGGGGCACATCGTCAGTTCGGAAGGAGTAGCGCCAGACCCAGAGAAAGTCACTGCCATCCAGAAGTGGCCGGAGCCGAAGAACCTTAAGGAAGTGCGACAGTTCCTGGGACTAACGGGTTACTACAGGAGATTCGTGAAAGATTACGCGAAGAAGGCAGCCCTTTACAGGACCTCCTAGTAGGACAATCCCTAAAGAGCAGAAACCCTCCCTTTAATTGGGGTAAAGAACAGGCTGAAGCATTCCAAAAGATGAAAGAGATCCTTACAGGTGATGAGATCTTAACCTATCCTGATTACAGCCAACCGTTCCTGTTGTACACCGACGCCAGTAATGAAGGGTTGGGAGCAGTTCTCAGTCAGAAGCAGAATGGCCAAGAAAAAGTCATCGCATATGCCAGCAGAAAACTCAGGCCAACTGAAAGGAATCCGGAAAATTATAGCAGCTTCAAGCTAGAGTTTCTGGCGCTGGTCTGGGCCATTACTGAAAGATTTAAGCACTATCTGGCCTCCAATAAGTTCACGGCGTACACAGACAACAACCCGTTAACGCACCTGGAAACTGCCAAGCTGGGTGCCATGGAGCAGCGATGGATGGCTCGGTTGTCCAATTACCAGTTTACTATCAAGTACCGGGCAGGTCGAAAGAATGCTAATGCTGATGCGTTGTCCCGAATGCCGCATGACTCTGATACGGAAGAAGAATCGGACGACCTGGAAGAAATTGAGCTACCTGCGTTCCATCGAAATGGGGTAGTCCACGAGCATCGAGTCCACAGAAAGCAGTATGGTGCAACATTAAATCCTTTACCCCATCACAGCTGGAAAGAGACTCAGGACAGTGATCCAGTGGTCAGCCGCATCAAGGAGTTGTTAAAACAGGAAGGTTCCTCCTTGGAAAAGGATGCACCTATGTCAGCCAAGCTCCTGTGGAACGAGAAAAGCAGGTTGTTCCTATACCGTGAGAAGTTGTGCAGGAGATACGTCAACCCCAGAACCCATGAAATGGTCTGGCAAATAGTGGTCCCCAAGGCAGACGTCCCAATGGTGTTGGAAGCATACCACGATCAAGCAGGACACTTTGGCTGGAGAAAGCTGGAGACCCTGTTGAGATGCCGGTTCTACTGGGTAGGGATGCGCAGCTCCATCGAGAGGTGGTGTCGGAACTGTGGACCCTGTGGTCTCAGAAGAAAGGACTACGGTAGTCAGAAGGCCCCCTGCAACCTATCCGGACGACTCGTCCTCTGGAGATTGTGGCCCTAGACCACGTCAAATTGTCGCCAAGTAGATCTGGATACTCATACGCCTTGACCATGGTGGACCATTACTCCAGATTTCTGGTGGTTGTTCCAGTTAAGGACCAGACCGCAGTGACGGCCGCGAAAACCTTTCAAGCAAGCTTCTGCAGACCGCATGGGTATCCGGAGCAAGTATTAACCGATCAGGGACCTGCTTTCGAAGCCGATTTATTCAAGGAATTCTGTCACATGTACGGGTGCAAGAAAAAGAACAACACCATATCACCCTCAAACCAACGGTCTTTGTGAAAAAATGAACCATATTGTCCTTGACTTGTTGAGATCCATACCGTTGGAAGACAGGAATCGATGGCCGGATTTACTACCTGATTTGGTTGATTTGTATAACCATATACCTGTAAGCTCAACTAACTGCACTCCAGCCTATCTTATGAGAGCAAGGCCCGGAAGACTACCAATGGATCTAGAACTTGGAGTGGTAGAACCGGAGGCAGACGACGCTGTTGAAAACTGGGACGTCAATCGGCAAGAGCAGTACAGAAGAGTGCAAATCTGTGTGGAGGAAAGTCTCAATAAGGCACGGGAGAAACAGGAAGATGTTTACAACAGAAATGCTCCTGCCAAGCCTTTGATGCCTGGAGAGGTAGTATTAAAAAGAAAAAGGAAGATGCACAAACTGGATAACCAGTGGGAGCAAGAACCCTACGTCATACAAGATTCTAAATATGACAACAGAAAAGTTTGTGTCGTCAGTAAGGACGGAGGAAGAACAACAATCACTGTGTCCAGAGATCATTTGAAGTTGTGTCCAGAACACTTAAAGAGTTGTGAAAAGAACCCTGTCCTCAATCAAGGAGAAAGAAAGGAAGAGGTCATACACACCGATCTGGGAGATTTTCCTGCGGATTGGCCTAGACTGGGAGATGCTGTGATAATTCCAGTGTTGCAGTTTTATCAGCCACAAGAGGAAGTTCTACCTCCAGTTGTGCCTGTGGTGCCAGTTGAGCCCGCTCAGGAGTTACCCATCCCAGCAACACCTCAACCTGTGGAATCTCAAGAAGGATCATCTGAAGCAGCGCCCCATACTATGGGATCCCCTGGTGAAGCTGACTCACACCGCCCAGCCATCAGTACGCTTGCCAGATCCATAGAAAGATTAAGGCAGTTCTATAGTTTGCCGTTACGCAGTGCAGACAGATCGCAACTTGATATACCTGAGGCTACACCACGTAGATCAGAGCGAACCACCAAAGGGAAGTTACCCATTAGATATCAGCAGTGATTATAACGAATTGATGTGAATATATTGTGAAAAGTCTATATATATATATGTGTTTTTTCCCTATTATGTCTTCGTTTAACAATGGACTCAGAGGCTGAGGACTGAGCCAGCCCAAAAACTGTATCCTGTAAATAGTTGCACTAAAGTGCCTTTTTAATGGTTTCACATGAAACCTTGACTTACCTCTGAACCAAAAACCCGTGTGGTGTGGCACTGAGTGAGGTCTGCATTCGGATGTCCTGCAGCCCACCCAGGACCCACGTTGAAGGTTTGGTGCGGGTCCTTCACAAGTATACCGTATATTTATTGAATGCTATTTAATATTTGTATTTCTATATATAATGTTATTGTTTGCAACGTTCAAGATATCCTCACCTCCCGGATGGGACGAATTAATGTTATTGTTAATGTTTTCATGCATAAACAAAAATGTCTCTTTATATTTTACAGCCCGGGAGTGCTGTCGTTTACCATGGGGGAATGTGTAGCCCTGGTACACAATACCAGGAGGATGAGTGGAGAGGTAACAGTTAAGGTCTCTTCATGACATCATGTACACTTCTGACACACCCAGCAGGGGTGTGGAAGGGAGTGATTTCTAGTCAGTCAGTTTCCTGTCCTTGGACAGAGTAGACGTGTCCAGTTTGAGCCTGTCAGCAGTTCAGAAAGTGGAGGCTGGTACAGGTGGTCTAATTCACCTTAGCCTAGTCAGAGCTGTGCCCCACTGGAAGAAAGACTGAACTATCTATTAAGAGTCGAGCAAATCGAAGGGCAAAGTGGAAGGAAGATTATTGGAAAAGTGCTTTTGGCTTGGAAAAGTCCTGCACATTGCTACCGGTCACTGGGGACCGAAGGATCACTATTAGCTACAAGCATAGTGGTGAGAAAACCAGGGATTTACCGGACCCTAGGTCGCGGCAAACAGCCCCATATAGTCAGTACGTAACTGGAGTCAGGTGGAATAGGGACTTTGAGTCAAGCGCAGACAAAAGCAGGAACCTAGTTTCATCAATTGGAAGACTTCACCACAAATCTGACTGGGCAGAACAGCTCTGGAATAGCTGAAATTAAAGAGGGAACTACGCTGCAAGCTGGTTGTACTCATCGTTATTGGACAGTAAAGGAGGCCCCTAACTTGCTTAGCTGTTGCCTCAAAGCTCATCCTCCACCAACCCCATCAGCCTCCCTGGGACCTGCCTTACCATCTTGCAAGTAAAGGTATGGAAAGACGCTGACCGTGTGAGACTGAGTTATTGATTTGCATGCCCGCACAATCCCTACCTAACTACTGACCTGAGGGAAGAGTCCCACCTGTAGGGGACCCGACATCTAGCTGCATCACCATCCCCTCAGAGATCTATAGCAGCGCTGGTACAAATTACCAGAATACTACAGGTGGCGTCACGAACTGTATATAAATCTATCCCCTGTAAATATTCCCCAACATACGCCAGACCGCCAGGGCCACAGACCGAGCCACCGCTACCTGTGACAATCCCCATAGACTTCTACGGGCTCGGCTCTGAGTACCCCATTGCCCTGGTAACCCACAATTGTGGTGGCGGGTCGACACACTAGTTTCTGGCGGGAATACGCAGACCAATAAAAATGCGTATTTCCCGCGGCAGGGAGGTGCGGGATTGCCGCGGAAATTCCGCAATGTGTGCAGATAGCCTAAATATTTTAAGTCTTCGTAATTATATACAAAAATCCTTTTTAAATGGTCCGTTCCATGGTTTACACGGCTTCTTTGAGATTTGCTACCTTTTAATCAACGCAGACGCATCTTCTAAAGCTACATAATTCCAAAAAAAGAAGGTTTGGAGCCGGTAATGACTTCCCGGACAACTGACTATTTACATAACACGCAGCCGTCTTGGACACTTTGAAGGCAAAGCTAGTTGTAACGTGCAGTTTTCTTACTAAACGGCACAAAAATATGCCTCGAGGTGTCCTACAATTTCCATTCTAAAACTTGCAGACGCGTGTGCGGGATGATGAGATCATATATCCAGACATTTTTCCAGATATTTTTTTTTCCCTCTTTGGAAGAGAAGAGAAGCTGCCTGCCATTTATTTCTATAGACTGGAGGAGGGGGTGGAGAAACTTTTAAGAAATTTGGAAAGGAAATAAGAGTGCATGGCTAATCAGAGACAAAATACAGAGCTTTCTACACAAATGAAACACAGTCTTCGAAGGGTTCTGTACTGCGTTATCGTTGCCTGGAATTCATAAACCTAATAGGCACAATGCCTTGACCTTGACTGACTGGGGAAAGTGTACAGACGGTTTAATCCCTTGCCCTCCCCGCGTTCTCACTGCTGGTTTATTGCAGCTAAACATTGCCTGAATTTCAGCTTCATATGTTTAACTACTTTGCAATCCTTTGATATTGATCACCTTGCGTAGTTCTATACTTTGTTATTGCAGACTATGGTGACATAGGAGAACAAGTTCAACTCGTTTTGCAAAATGAGAAAAAAAATTGACAATAAAAATCTAAGAGTTCTGAAGGGCCCAGACTCGAGGAACTAGAAAAAAAACTCAACTTTGCACCCCTTCCTTCTTTTTGTAAAGTTATTTCTTGGGGCACGGTTTTGCACCAGAAAAAGAACGTCACCCAATTCTAGTAACCCTCTAGGGACCAGGCTCGGACTGGCCCATAGGCTAACAGGGGAATCCCCCGGTGGGTCTCTGTGCAGATCAGAGCCCCACTATATGGGTAGTAATTGGCATAATTCACTTGATTCACACTGTACAGAAAAAGCAGCAGCTCATCATTCATTAACCAAATTACCTAGTTTATTATTATATAGAGACATAGGTAAATTTGTGAATGAGGGTAGTGTAATATTTGTATGCAGGTGAAAAGTGGGCCCCCCCAAAGTCAATATTACTGTTGGGCCCTTGGCACCCCAGTCCGACACTGCTAGGGACTCACTGATTTCTTGACGTACCGAAAAGCATAGAGAAAGACGGGCACAGTCCTTTACTTCTAGGGGGCATGAATCTGTGAAAAGCTCCCCTTTTTCTGAGAAACTGCATTGCTAGCAAAGTTTTTCGTTGGATGTAGAAAGAGCATGGAGAGGGACACAAAAACGTGGGGAATGATGGGGAACCCACTTTGCTATAGGGACTGTTCTCTTCTGTGTCTGGCTCTGCTTGTAGACAGCCCCAAAAATGGAAATGGTTTCTAAAATCTGTGCAATCATTTTGAATAGTATTAATAAATCTTGTTAATTAGTCATAGGGGTCAAATTTAAATGCAATGCCTCATATATTTAAAGGGTGTCTGTCGCTCCGAAAATGCCAAATAAACTGCACACACTTTTTTTATGGGACGTATCACTTATAAAAAATCAAACCAGGATTATACAGTTTAACTTCACATTTGCTAAAATGTCTACTTTTATTTAATATGCAAATGAAAGCGCTTTAGTGCACCCTTGGTGTTGCTTTATGCCTGGGTGCACAATAACACCCTCCTACTTGCATAATAAAGCTAGTCCCTTGTCTTGATCCGACAGTGAGTGAGAGCAAGAACTTTTTAAAACTGTTTGTAAATTTGTGTGTGCACACTGACACTGGAGGAGAGCAGCGACGTGCTCCAAGTGTCAGTGCGGTTGTGCACACAATGCCTGTCAGAAGTGACTGCTCAAGCATTTTAAGTGAGGAGGAGTGTACGATGTAGTGAGCAGAGAGCATGTGTGGAGCCCAGCTGTGACTGGATCCATATCTTCCAGAAGGGTGCACTGAAGGAAGATACCACCAGAGGTCATTATGCACATGCACACACGTATAATTTATCCCAGAGACCACCAGAGGGAGCTGTGTAAGACATATAAAAGACAGTTACACAGGAAACATCTAGTTTAGTTTAGTCAGAGCAGCCATTTCTAGGGAGTCTGCTCAGAGAGCTCAGTCTGCTCAGAGAGCTCAGCCTGCTAGTGGAGTCTAGTAAGAGTGATACAGAGAAATCGCTTAAGTCTAGTCAGAGCTGAATTGAGGAGTGTAGCTCAGTAGAAGTGTGCCGACGCTTAGAGAGCGGCGAAGAGGCAGCCCACCAACTGCCAGCGTGTGTGATCGTGTGAGGATCTAGGTAGGCCGAAGGCGAGTGGAAGTTAATGAGACAGAGGGGCCTTAATAGCTCATCTCAGCAAGTACCACCGGACACCGGGGTCCGAGCCTATAGGGATCTCCATGACCCATTAGGAGAACACCGGAGTTCCTGGAGGACTACAAGTCCCAGGAGTACCACAGAGCTGATACGTAGCTGGATCAGGAGGATGGAGTCTAGCAGTGCACTGCAAATAGAGACTGTGTACTTCAACAGGAGATCCAATCACAAGATCAGCCAGGTGCAAGACGGAGACCAAGTTAGACCTAGCTTCAAGCAGGTCAGGACTTTATCACAAAAAGGCAGAGTACAGGAGGCCACACACCTACCAGTGGAAGAATCTGGATGTGCACCCTTCACCCTACAGCGCTCCGGGAAGTGTCTGCAACATCTTCAGATAAAGGTACCAAAGTGACTTATGTGTGTGTCTCCCTTATTACTCCTGACTGCCGGGTCCCCGTCTGTCCTGCACTTCTGCATATCTATCTGCCCTGGAGGATAACTCAGCCTTACTTGTGGGAGGCTTAACATCTAGCTGCACAATATCAACCCTCCAGTGGATCTGCATAGCAGCGCTGGTCATCCTGACCAGGCACCACAAGTGGCGTCACGAATCCCCATATCATTATTCAAGTCACCTGTAAATATCCCACATTTAAAGTGAGCGCCCAGGGCACGGACCGAGCTGTGCTACCCGTGACATCCCCCATAGACATCAACGGGCTCGGTGCCGAGTACCCCAAAGCCCTGGTACATGCGACTCATTTTCTTCTGGCGTCACGAACAGGATTTCGTGCCCTGCAGCAACGGAGTAATTTGTGCCCGTTGCCACCGGGTACTGTGTGCCTCACTAAAAGACTGTGTTTTGTATGTGGTGAAGATTTCCCGCCATTTGCCCGCCATTGCCCGCCAATTACAGCACCACGGCGCGAAAACTAGTGGGCGTACCTGCAAAAGCGCGCTGAGTCCTGGACACGCCCCCAACGCTGACGCGGCGGCAGGTCCTGTGAAGAGCTACAGTGAATGCTCTGACGTCAGAGCGCCAGCGACGCAGGTCCTCCTACACACCCCTGTGCCCTGCGGAGCTGCAGCCTTCAGAGAAGGTAGGCCACGCTTCACTAGGGGGGCGTAGACATGTCGCAGCAGCCAGCCGACAACGCGGCCCAGGCCGACGGCCTTAATGACTTACCCCTTGGCGCTGCCGCACAGGCTGGAAATGCTGGCCCTCACCTGGTCCTGTGGCCCCGATAGTACCGCTAACGCTTCCATACATGCCTGGAGCGAAGTGGCTCCCTCAGTACAGCGGCAAGCCAGATACCTTGTCAGGGTTCAAGCGAAAAATATGCAGCATAATAGACATGTACCCTATGACAGAAAAGCAGAGAGCTGCAGTAGTAGTGGGACAATTAACTGGTGCTGCCGAGAGAGAAGTAGAGACTTGGACAGCTGCAGACCAGGAGTCAGTGCTTGCAATTTTCTTAAAGCTACAAACTATCTTTGAGGACCGCACTGAAACAGATCTCTGGATGATGTTTTACCAATGCTCCCAGCAACCAGATGACAGCATTAGGGACTATGCCTGCCGACTACAGGAGGCCCTGCGAGCACTTAAACAAGTTAACCCTATAAGTGTCACTAAAGAGAATAAAATGTTAAAGGAACAATTTGTAAGGGGACTGAGGTCCCAAGCTGAAAGCAGGACTGTGCACTGGTGGTCCTTGGATCATCCTGATGCTACCTTTGATGCTCTTAAGGACATAGCTATAAAAGGACTGCGACCCCTGGAAACACCCGAGATGGCAACCCAGTGTCACCCGAGTGAAGCCACCCTAAAGCCAGCAGCATTCACCTTTTCCCCGCTGGTTGCGGAAGCCAAAACGCAGGTGGCGCCCCCTACTGAGCTGGACTGTTTGCGCTCAGAAGTGCGCCAGCTGACTAAAAACCTGGCCACTGTAATGAGTGCCCTGCAACTGCCGATGGAGGAAGAAGGAAAGATCCTGCTAGCTGACTGCCCAGAGGATGTCCCTTGGATGCGCCGGAGGAGAGGGAGGACGTCGCCCCACCGGAGGAGGACAACGCCACCCCCAGGAAGGACCCGCGACCAGCATCATCCTCGCCGAGAGATCATCTGCTACCGCTGCCACAGAGAAGGTCACCTGTTGTGAATGGGTTTGAGATGAGTTCTGAGCAGAGGCTCCCTCTGGTGGTTACAAGCGGTACTAGTGAGGATTGGGAATCAGGTGTTACTGATTGGTCTTATTTAAGGGAATCATTTTCCCATCAGGGTTGCCGGTGATCAATTGTTCTGGTCTGAATCCTTCTTTCCAGTTTCCCTTGTAGCCTGCTGTGTCGTGTCTGCATCTCCTGCTATCAGATAAGACAATTTCTTATTTTGTGTTTTTGCTATATTTTTGCATTTTGTCCTGCACTTCTGTGGGGGCCTTCTGGGTCCCCTCCGGGGGCTTTTGCCCTCTCAGTTTGGTCCAGCCACTGTGTTTTGTACTTTTGCTTTTTGCAGTTTTTTCAGTGGCTGCTGTTTTTGTTACACCAGAGAACTAATTTAGGTGGTAGAGGTCGTGTGATCTCAGGTGATTTTGAAATTAGTAAGTTGGTGTTTTTCAGGGTTTTCTGGGATTGCAGTAAGTACCCTTCCTATCCTTTTCTATTTAGATAGTTTGGGCCCCAGCGTTTGCTCATACTATTTTCTTTCTGTGTCAGTATTTCCTCTTGTCTAACCGCCATTACATGTTTGGGGGCTTTCTATTATCTTTGGGGTTCTGCTCCGGGGCAGATAGCTTTCCTGTTTCTGTCTTTAGGTGTAGTTAGTTTCTCAGGCTGTGACGAGGCGTCTAGGACCATCGTAGGAACGCTCCACGGCTGCCTCTAGTTGCGGTGGTTAGTCAGGGTACTGCAATCTCATAGATTCCAACTGCTCTGGTGTATTTCCTTTTTTACCTGCACTCCTCAGCTACCGTAACATAACAGTATCACCGGCCCTAAAAATTGTATGGTACTCACAGAAGGGAAAAAATATTTTGAAGGAAGAAAAGTTGTCAGAGATATTTTTCTGTTTGTTGCATTTTTTTTTTTTTTTTTTCCCTCTGTATCTCTGGGTGCTGGGGAGGATCTTTTCTCCCAATGGAGTTTGCACAGTTGTCTGGCCGTGTGGATCAGCTTGCCACTGAGGTTCAGAGTATTGCTGCATATCTTGCTAGGTTGCCTGTTGTGGAACCTAGGATTCCCATGCCAGATTTGTTTTCAGGGGATCGAGCTAAGTTTCAGAATTTCAAAAATAATTGTAAATTGTTTTTTGCCTTAAAATCTAAGTCCTCAGGAAACGCAGCGCAGCAGGTTCAAATTGTCATCTCTCTCCTGCGCGGCGATCCTCAGGATTGGGCTTTTTCCCTCACACCTGGGGATCCTGTTTTGAGTGATGTTGATGCATTTTTTCAGGCTTTGGGGTTATTGTACGATGAGCCTAATGTCACTGATCAAGCTGAAAAAGCCTTGTTGGCATTAAATCAGGGGCTTGATGACGCTGAGTTATACTGTCAGAGATTCTGTAGGTGGGCAGTCCTGACCAAATGGAATGACGACGCTTTGGCGGCCCTTTTCCGGAAGGGTCTGTCGGATAATGTAAAGGATGTTATGGTGGGATTCCCTGTCCCCTCTGGTCTCAATGATTCTATGTCATTAGCGATTCAAATTGACAGACGTTTGCGTGAGCGGAGAAGTATGCGTGGAGTGGTGTTGCCTTGTGAGCCAGCTGCTGAGCCCATGCAGTGTGATGGAGTGGTGTCTGGGGCACAGCGTCATGAGTTTCGAAAGCGCAATGGGTTATGTTTCTACTGTGGTGATGCCTCTCATGCTATTTCAGTCTGCCCTAAGCGGGGAAGACGTTTTGCACGCTCAGTTGTCTTGGGTAGTGTTCAGACTAAGTTTTTATTAACTGTCACTCTGATATGCTCTCTGTCCTCATTTTCTGCTCAGGCTTTCGTTGATTCTGGAGCAGCTATTAACCTGATGGATTATGATTTTGCTAAACGTTGTGGATTTCCCTTGATACCCCTACAGAAGTCTATTCCCCTACTGGGGATCGATTCTACCCCTTTGGCTGAGAATAAACCCCAGTTTTCTACTCAGGTGATAATGAGGGTTGAACCTGATCACCAGGAGTGCTGCAAATTTTTGGTTCTATATAATCTGCATGACATTATCGTGCTGGGTTTCCCTTGGTTACAGTCTCATAATCCTGTTTTGGATTGGAAATCTGTGTCTGTAACCAGTTGGGGCTGCCAATGTGTTAATACCAACACTCCTGTTTTTTCTGCCTCCCCCCAGGCTGAGGATGTTCCTGACTTTTTGTTTGATTTTTCTGATGTGTTTAGCGAAAGTAAATCTGCATCCTTACCTCCCCATAGGAGCTATGACTGCGCTATTGAATTAGTGCCAGGTAGTAAATTCCCTAAGGGTCGCCTTTTTAACTTGTCTGTACCTGAACATGACGCTATGCGGTCTTATATCAAGGAATCATTGGAGAAGGGTCATATCAGACCATCCTCTTCACCCTTAGGTGCCGGTTTTTTCTTTGTGGCCAAAAAAGATGGTTCATTAAGGCCGTGTATTGATTATCGTCTCTTGAACAATATTACTGTGAAATATCAATACCCGTTACCCTTGATTTCTGACCTGTTTTCCAGGGTGAAAAACGCTACTTGGTTTACCAAGCTTGACCTCAGGGGGGCGTATAACCTTATTCGCATTAAGCACGGGGATGAATGGAAGACGGCATTTAACACCCCTGAAGGGCATTTTGAGTACCTTGTGATGCCCTTTGGGCTCACTAATGCTCCTTCCGTCTTCCAGTCCTTCATGAATGACATTTTCAGGGATTTTGTGGACAAGTTTCTGATTGTTTATTTGGATGATATCTTGATTTTTTCTAATGACTGGGACTCTCATGTGAAACATGTTCGAACTGTATTCCAGATTTTGAGAGAGAATGCTCTGTATGTGAAGGGATCAAAGTGTCTTTTTGGCGTACAGAAGATCTCATTTCTGGGATTCATTTTGTCCCCATCTGTTATTGAAATGGACCCGGTCAAGGTTCAGGCCATCTGTGATTGGGTCCAACCTACTTCATTAAAGGCTCTTCAGAGATTTTTGGGTTTTGCCAATTTTTATCGTAAATTTATTGGTAATTTCTCTGTTATTGTTAAACCATTAACTGATTTGACCAGAAAGGGTTCTGATGTGGTGAATTGGCCTCCTGAGGCAGTCTCTGCGTTTCAGGAACTTAAGCAGAGATTCACTTCTGCTCCTGTTCTACGGCAGCCTGATGTTTCTCTGCCATTTCAGGTGGAGGTTGATGCCTCTGAAATTGGGGCAGGTGCCGTTTTGTCCCAAAAAGATCCAGAGACCTCTAAAAGTAACCCTTGTGCCTTTTTCTCTCGAAAATTTTCTCCTACTGAACGTAATTATGACGTGGGTAATCGGGAGTTATTGGCCATGAAGTGGGCTTTTGAAGAGTGGAGACATTGGCTGGAGGGAGCCAAACATCAGGTGGTGGTCCTTACGGACCATAAGAATCTGGTCTATCTGGAATCTGCCAAGCGACTCAATCCTAGACAGGCCAGGTGGGCCTTGTTTTTCACACGTTTTAATTTTGTGGTTTCTTTCTTCCTGGCACTAAGAATGTTAAGGCGGATGCCCTCTCGAGGAGTTTCCTTGCGGACTCTCCTGAGCTATCTGATCCCTCTGTTATTTTGAAGGAGGGTGTAGTTCTTTCCGCCATCTCGCCTAATTTGAGACTTGCTCTGGAGGGGTGTCAGGAGGATAGGCCCGAGCGCTGCCCTGTTGGAAAATTGTTTGTCCCGGACCAATGGAAAAAGAGTGTGATGTCTGAGATTCATTGTTCCGCATTGGCTGGGCATCCCGGAATTTTTGGTACCAGAGACTTGGTTAGTCGGTCCTTTTGGTGGCCTACCTTGTCTCGCGATGTCAGGGAATTTGTGCAGTCCTGCGGGACTTGCTCTCGCTCCAAGCCTTGCTCTCGCTCTAGTGGTTTGTTGATGCCATTGCCTGTGCCCAAGAGACCATGGACCCATATCTCTATGGATTTCATTTCCGATCTTCCTGTTTCTCAGAGAATGACCACCATCTGGGTAATTTGTGATAGGTTTTCCAAAATGATACATCTTGTGCCATTACCTAAGTTGCCTTCCTCCTCTGAATTGGTGCCGTTGTTCCTTCAGCACGTGGTTCGTTTACACGGCATTCCTGAGAACATTGTGTCTGACAGAGGAGTCCAGTTTGTTTCCAGATTTTGGAGGACTTTTTGTTCTAAACTGGGTGTTCAATTGTCTTTCTCCTCGGCATTTCATCCTCAGACCAATGGTCAAACTGAGAGAACAAACCAGACATTGGAGACTTATCTAAGATGCTTTGTGTCTGCTGATCAGGATGACTGGGTCTCTTTTTTACCTTTGGCTGAGTTTGCTCTTAATAATAGGGCTAGCTCTGCCACTTTGATGTCTCCGTTTTTCTGTAATTCTGGGTTTCACCCTCGATTTTCTTCAGGACAGACGGAGGCTTCTGTCTGTCCAGGTGTTGACTCTGTTGTTGAGCGTATGCAGCAGATTTGGGACCAGGTAGTGGAGAGGTTGTCCCTCTCTCAGGAGAAGGCCCAGCGGTTTGCTAACCGGCATAGGACTTATGGTCCTCGGTTTAAAGTGGGGGACTTGGTCTGGTTGTCCTCAAAGAATATTCCTATGAGAGTAGCATCTCCTAAATTTAAGCCTAGGTTCATTGGACCTTATAAGATCATGGAGATTATTAATCCTGTTTCTTTTCGTTTGCTTCTTCCAGGGACATTTAAGATCCATAACGTGTTCCACAAGTCCTTGTTGAAGAGGTTTGTTGAGCCAGTGGTTCCTGCTGCTGTGCCTCCTGACCCTGTTTTGGTTGAGGGCAATCTGGAGTATGTGGTTGAGAAAATATTGGATTCTCGTTTTTCTAGACGAAGACTCCAGTATTTGGTTAAATGGAGAGGTTATGGTCAGGAAGATAATTCTTGGGTGTTTGCTTCGGACATCCATGCTAGGAGACTTATCCGTGCGTATCATAGAACTCATCCTGACCGACCTGGTTGCTCAAATGAGGGTTCGGTGACCCCTCCTCAAGGGGGGGGTACTGTTGTGAATGGGTTTGAGATGAGTTCTGAGCAGAGGCTCCCTCTGGTGGTTACAAGCGGTACTAGTGAGGATTGGGAATCAGGTGTTACTGATTGGTCTTATTTAAGGGAATCATTTTCCCATCAGGGTTGCCGGTGATCAATTGTTCTGGTCTGAATCCTTCTTTCCAGTTTCCCTTGTAGCCTGCTGTGTCGTGTCTGCATCTCCTGCTATCAGATAAGACAATTTCTTATTTTGTGTTTTTGCTATATTTTTGCATTTTGTCCTGCACTTCTGTGGGGGCCTTCTGGGTCCCCTCCGGGGGCTTTTGCCCTCTCAGTTTGGTCCAGCCACTGTGTTTTGTACTTTTGCTTTTTGCAGTTTTTTCAGTGGCTGCTGTTTTTGTTACACCAGAGAACTAATTTAGGTGGTAGAGGTCGTGTGATCTCAGGTGATTTTGAAATTAGTAAGTTGGTGTTTTTCAGGGTTTTCTGGGATTGCAGTAAGTACCCTTCCTATCCTTTTCTATTTAGATAGTTTGGGCCCCAGCGTTTGCTCATACTATTTTCTTTCTGTGTCAGTATTTCCTCTTGTCTAACCGCCATTACATGTTTGGGGGCTTTCTATTATCTTTGGGGTTCTGCTCCGGGGCAGATAGCTTTCCTGTTTCTGTCTTTAGGTGTAGTTAGTTTCTCAGGCTGTGACGAGGCGTCTAGGACCATCGTAGGAACGCTCCACGGCTGCCTCTAGTTGCGGTGGTTAGTCAGGGTACTGCAATCTCATAGATTCCAACTGCTCTGGTGTATTTCCTTTTTTACCTGCACTCCTCAGCTACCGTAACATAACAGTCACCCAGCACGTCTGTGTCCTTTAAACGAGCAAATCCTGGGTCCGAGGGCCAACACCCAGGAATAGACTCCTTAGGCCCCTCAGACTGGAACCGCAGGTTTGTGGGAGGAAGACCATACCTGTCCATCATACTGGACGGGATCGCAATCCCTGCCCTGCTGGACACTGGATCTCAGGTAACCGTCATACCTGATGTTCTCTACAATAGATACTGGTCCAGTGACGGTCTCCAACCCCCAAACCCTGACTTTGCCGTATACGCCTCTAATGGCCTCCCTCTTGACTTACTGGGGGCTAAAAACGTAGATGTAAAAGTGGGGAGAGTGGAGCTAAAGAATCAGGGACTTCTTGTAGTAAAGACTGTTAATGAGGAAAATGGGTTGAATGTGGTTTTAGGCACTAACGTTATTAGTAACTGTTTGGAGGAGGTTGTGTTTTTACTCCAACAGCTCGCCGAAGTTGCCAGACCAAGGCAAAAGGGAGTGATCCGGAAGGAGATCCGAACCCTGATGTGCCAGCAGCAAGTGAAACTGACCGGTGGTGAGATTGGTAATGTACGGGTGACAGACCCGAACCCCATTGTGATACCCCCAATGAGTGAAATGCTTATTTGGTGTAGAGCAGCAATAGGTCTGAGAGGACAGAACTACCAAGCAGTAGTAGAGCCCCATTGTTCAGAGCACAGACCTACACTCTTGACTGCTAGAGGGGTAGTGGAGGTACATAATGGGAGGGTGCCAGTGCGTCTTCTCAACTGGGGAGAGGATGAAGTCAAATTACCACGTTATGCCACTGTTGCTAAGTTACATGCTGTGGATAATAACTCCATTTACACGACGGAGCCCTTAACCTCCCAACAACCAGAGGAGGATAATGGTCCGACCACCCAGGTGGAGGATTGGTGTCAGCAGCTCCATATCGGGACAGACACCACTCCAGCCCACCAGAAACAAGGAGTATACCGAGTAGTTCAGGAGTACACACAGGTATTCAGCAAACACCCACTCGACTTTGGGAAAATTAAAGGGGTTCAACATCACATCCCCACAGGCAATCATTCTCCCATTAAAGAACGGTACAGGCCTATACCTCCAGCACACTACCAGAAAGCCAAGGAAATGTTGCGTGATATGAAGGAAGCAGGGGTGATAAGGGATAGTTGCAGTCCCTGGGCAGCACCTCTAGTCCTAGTCAGGAAAAAGGATGGAAGCATGAGAATGTGTGTAGATTACAGACAAGTAAATCGCATTACACATAAAGATGCATACGCTTTACCACGCATTGAGGAATCCTTAGCTGCATTAAAAACTGCTAATTACTTTTCCACCCTTGACCTCACTAGTGGATACTGGCAAGTAGCTGTGGCTGAGGAGGATCGGGAGAAGACGGCTTTCACCACCCCGATGGGACTCTGTGAGTTCGACAGAATGCTGTTTGGACTCAGCAGTGCCCCTGGAACGTTCCAGAGAGTGATGGAGAGCTGCCTGGGGCATCTCAACTTTGAAACTGTGTTGCTGTACCTGGACGACGTCATTGTATACTCCAAAACGTATGAAGATCACTTGAAGCACCTGGCGGAGGTGTTCGAGTCACTGTCCAAGTATGGGATGAAACTGAAGCCTTCAAAGTGACATCTGCTCAAACAGAAGGTACAGTATCTGGGACATATTGTCAGCTCAGAAGGAGTAGTGCCAGACCCTGAAAAGATCACCGCCATCCAGAAATGGCCGGAGCCGAAAAATCTCAAGGAGGTGCGACAGTTCCTGGGACTGACAGGATATTACCGGAGGTTTGTGAAAGATTACACCAAGAAAGCAGCTCCTCTGCAAGACCTCCTGGTGGGACAGTCCCTCAGGAGCAGGAATTCTCCATTCCACTGGGGTAAGGAACAGGCAGAAGCATTCAAGGAAATGAAGGAGATCCTGACAGGTGATGAGATCCTAGCCTATCCTGACTACAGCCAGCCGTTTCTGCTGTATACTGATGCCAGCAATGAAAGATTGGGAGCAGTCCTCAGTCAGAAGCAAAATGGCCTGGAGAAAGTCATCGCCTATGCTAGCAGGAAGCTCCGCCCGACCGAGAGGAACCCAGAGAACTACAGCAGCTTCAAGTTGGAGTTCCTAGCACTGGTCTGGGCCATCACGGAGAGGTTTAAGCACTATCTAGCCTCCAGCAAGTTCACTGCCTACACCGATAACAACCCCTTAACGCATCTTGAAACAGCTAAGCTGGGAGCCATGGAACAACGATGGATGGCTCGACTGTCCAATTACCAATTCACGATCAAGTACCGAGCAGGCCGCAAGAATGCCAACGCTGATGCCCTATCCAGGATGCCTCATGAATCGGACGCAAAAGAAGAAATGGATGATCTGGAAGAGATCGAACTACCTGCCTTTCACAGGAATGGGATGATCCATGAGCAACAAGCCAGCAGGAGATCGCGTGGTAAGACGTTAAATCCTTTACCTCACCACAGCTGGAAGGAGACTCAGGACAGCGATCCAGTTGTCAGCCGAATCAAGGAGCTGATAACTCAAGAAGGTTCCTCCTTGGAGAAGGATGCGCCTCTACAAGCAAAGCAGCTGTGGAACGAGAGAAGCCGGTTGTTCATCTACCGTGAGAAGCTGTGCCGGAGGTACGTCAATCCAAGGACCCATGAGAAGGTATGGCAGATAGTAGTTCCCAGAGCAGACATCCAGATGGTGTTAGAAGCCTACCACGATCAAGCGGGACACTTTGGCTGGAAGAAGCTGGAGACCCTGTTGAAGTGTCGTTTCTATTGGGTGGGAATGCGCAGCTCCATTGAGAAATGGTGCCAGAACTGTGGACCCTGTGGCCTCAGAAGAAAGGACTACAACAGTCAGAAGGCACCCCTGCAACCCATCCAGACGACTCGTCCCTTGGAGATTGTGGCCCTGGACCATGTCAAGTTGTCACCCAGCCGGTCAGGATACTCCTATGCCCTGACTATGGTGGATCACTACTCCAGGTTCCTGGTGGTCGCCCCTGTCAAAGATCTGACGGCAGAGACAGCAGCAAAGACGTTCCAAGCGTGTTTCTGCAGACCACACGGATATCCTGAGCAGGTACTAACTGATCAAGGCCCAACTTTCGAGGCCGAATTATTCAAAGAGTTCTGTCACTTGTACGGGTGTAAGAAGATCAGAACCACACCGTACCACCCTCAAACCAATGGTCTCTGTGAGAAGATGAATCACATCGTCATTGACCTGTTGAAGACTGTACCACTCGAGGAGAGAAATCGGTGGCCAGACCTACTACCTGACCTGGTAGATCTGTACAATCACATACCTGTGAGTTCCACCAATTGCACCCCAGCTTATCTCATGCGGGCCAGACCAGGAAAGCTGCCCATGGATCTGGAGCTTGGTGTTGTAGAACCGGAAGCAGATGTGGCTACTGAAGACTGGGACACAAACAGACAGGAACAGTACAGAAAAGTACAAACCTGCGTTGCAGATAGTCTCAATCGAGTAAGGGATAAACAAGCAGATCGCTACAACGAAAGTGCGCCAGCTGAACCTTTCGGACCTGGTGAAGTACTGAAAAGAAAGAGGAGGTTACACAAACTCGACAATCAATGGGAAAGAGAGCCCTACATCATCCAGAAATCAAGGTGTGACAACAAGAAAACGTGCATAATTAGCAAGGATGGAGGAAGAACGACTGCAACTGTATCCCGAGATCACCTAAAGTTGTGTCCAAACCCATTAAAGCTTCAGGAAGAAGAACCTGTTGTCAATCAGGAAAAGCGTGATGAAGCAGTCATACATACAGACTTAGGAGATTTCCCCGCGGATTGGCCCAGAATTGGAGATGCCGTAATCGTTCCCGTGCTTCAATTCTATCAATCTCAAAGAGAACCTCTACATCCAGTTGCACCAGTTGTTGCAGTAGAATCAGTACCAGAGGAACCTGCCCCAGCAGAACCTCAACAAGTGGAACCCCAAGAAGCGGTACCCCAAGAAGTTGAACCTCAGGAAGAAGGATCCCCTGCAGAAGTCGAGCCAGTTCACCCAGCTCACAGGGTGCTTGCCAGTCCAGTAGCGAGATTAAGGCAATTCTATACTTCACTTTCACGCAGACCAGATAGGGAAACTGCTACCTCACAGGTCACTGCACCACGCAGATCAGAACGTAGCACAAAAGGAAACATCCCTGCTAGGTTTAGAGATTAGTTCAACCCTTAGTAAATGTAGATAATTGTTTAGAGTCACTGTACATAAATGTATATAATTTTTGCTTATAATATGCTTTATTATATTGTTATTTATTAATCTGTTTTCCTTTTGATATTGAAACAAGTGAATGGACATTATTTTTACTTGTTTTCTCTACCCCCTTTTTGAGCATCCTTTTCCAAAAGAGACTGGGACTTTTATGGTTGCTCAATTCCTCAATCCCTCATTGTGCTAATGTACATAGTTGTTTATTTACCGTTATGCAACAGTTCAAGAGTGCCTTACCTCCTGTAAAGGAAGAGTTATTTATATAATGTTTATTGTTCTTTGTTTTTGTATTTCAGCCCCGGAGTGCTGAGTTCTACTAGGGGGGAATGTGGAGCCTAGCTGTGACTGGATCCATATCTTCCAGAAGGGTGCACTGAAGGAAGATACCACCAGAGGTCATTATGCACATGCACACACGTACAATTTATCCCAGAGACCACCAGAGGGAGCTGTGTAAGACATATAAAAGACAGTTACACAGGAAACATCTAGTTTAGTTTAGTCAGAGCAGCCATTTCTAGGGAGTCTGCTCAGAGAGCTCAGTCTGCTCAGAGAGCTCAGCCTGCTAGTGGAGTCTAGTAAGAGTGATACAGAGAAATCGCTTAAGTCTAGTCAGAGCTGAATTGAGGAGTGTAGCTCAGTAGAAGCGTGCCGACGCTTAGAGAGCGGCGAAGAGGCAGCCCACCAACTGCCAGCGTGTGTGATCGTGTGAGGATCTAGGTAGGCCGAAGGCGAGTGGAAGTTAATGAGACAGAGGGGCCTTAATAGCTCATCTCAGCAAGTACCACCGGACACCGGGGTCCGAGCCTATAGGGATCTCCACGACCCATTAGGAGAACACCGGAGTTCCTGGAGGACTACAAGTCCCAGGAGTACCACAGAGCTGATACGTAGCTGGATCAGGAGGACGGAGTCTAGCAGTGCACTGCAAATAGAGACTGTGTACTTCAACAGGAGATCCAATCACAAGATCAGCCAGGTGCAAGACGGAGACCAAGTTAGACCTAGCTTCAAGCAGGTCAGGACTTTATCACAAAAAGGCAGAGTACAGGAGGCCACACACCTACCAGTGGAAGAATCTGGATGTGCACCCTTCACCCTACAGCGCTCCGGGAAGTGTCTGCAACATCTTCAGATAAAGGTACCAAAGTGACTTATGTGTGTGTCTCCCTTATTACTCCTGACTGCCGGGTCCCCGTCTGTCCTGCACTTCTGCATATCTATCTGCCCTGGAGGATAACTCAGCCTTACTTGTGGGAGGCTTAACATCTAGCTGCACAATATCAACCCTCCAGTGGATCTGCATAGCAGCGCTGGTAATCCTGACCAGGCACCACAAGTGGCGTCACGAATCCCTATATCATTATTCAAGTCACCTGTAAATATCCCACATTTAAAGTGAGCGCCCAGGGCACGGACCGAGCTGTGCTACCCGTGACATCCCCATAGACATCAACGGGCTCGGTGCCGAGTACCCCAAAGCCCTGGTACGTGCGACTCACATGCACACATTGTAGCGCTAATGTCCCTGCACACTGCTCCGCTCCCCCGGCAGGAATGCCGACTCACTCACCGCCATGCCCCCGTACTGCACTATCTCCTCCTTCCTCGTCAGCCGCTGCCTGGGTGCGTGTGGATCGCCCGCCAGGGCAGTGGGATACTCGGTACCGGGCCGGTGTATTAAAGGGATGTGTCACAGCAGCTGTGACCCGGTCCGCGGCCCTGGGCGTCCAATAAAAGGGGAATATTTACAGGGGATGATAGAGTTTGTAGTAAGGTGTTCGTGACGCCACCTGTGGTTTCTGGTAAGAGGTGACCAGCGCTGCAGTACAGATCCTCTGGGACAGATGGTAAGATGCAGCAGAGTTGGAATGGCTTCCCACAAGTGAAGCTTGTCCCAAGGCAGAGAGGTGTTGTAGGGAGTAATGGTGCTTGGAGATGTAGCTGAGTGGAGTCTGTTTTGCAGGAAGAACTTGAGAGGACATAGTCAGATGCAGTTTCCAAAGCTTTACTCACAGTTTTTGCAGGCAAAGTGTCCAGGGCACTGAGTACAGATGGTGCTGGAGTTGGTCGGCCTGAAAGCAATTTGGAATCCCCTTATTTCAGGTGGGATGTGAGGTCTCCTTTCTAGCACTATTCTCTGAGGCACTTGCTGCTGTAAGCTCCGTTCAAGTTCCTCTCTCTGTCTCTTGTCTAAGAAGAACTTCACTCTCATCACAGGCAACTGTAGCCTGCTTCAGGAATCACTCATATATGGAGTCTCCGGCTCACATGTGCTGCTGCTTTGTAGTAGAGTATTAGTTGGGGCAGAGAACCTGCTGTCTCCTGCCCTCTGGATTCTGCTGCTGGGACTTTAGGTACCCACTCAGCCTCGGACTCTGGGGTCTGGTTTCTGGTGCTCAGACCTGGGGGTGAGCTCTCTATAGCTCCTGTCTTCCCCCAGCTTGTCTCCAAACTTCTTTCCTCTCTCGTCCCTCCAGCCAGACTCTCTAACTCCTCCCCCAGCCAGAATGTTCCAGAGGAGCTCTCCTGAAATCAGGTGTTTGAGCTCCCCCTTCTGGTCTGGAGTAAGAAAGGTGTTGTATGCTGTGTTACCTGTTAAGGGGATCCTTCCTTGCTTTCAAGCATGACATCACTCTCCCCTGGAGGGAGGTAAGGTCACTGTGGCAACCGAACTCCTGGGGTGCCACACGTGCACAGAGCGCAGATCCCAGTGCACTGTGGTTAGGGTGTGTGCTGTCCTAAAGTGTCCCCAGCCAATGGCTGGGGGACACTTATTATTTAAGGCAACTCCACCTGCATGGAGGTGCCTGTGCAATGCTGTTAGTCAGTTCCTAAACACGCTTGCAAGTTCTCAGGTCCCAGTCCGCTAGTCCCGCTAGTACATGTCCATTCCTAACCTCCTTGCTAGTGCTTGCCTTGTAAGTCT
>JARQOD010004177.1:0-57278 GCA_033576555.1 Oophaga sylvatica | reverse complement strand
GCCAACAGATTCTGAGAACAGAAGCAGACACTCAGCTGGCTCCTGTACAGAACTCTGTGACTGCCTGGGCAATTTGGCAGGCGGTGAAGAGACAGATGGTTGCTCAACAGTGCTGTGGTCCTGAGAGGAGATGGAAGCAATTGAAGTCGATGCATTGGCTGACATCCAACCAACAACGGCTTCAATTTGTTCTTCCCGCAGGAGGGGGGTACGCCGACCTCCTACAAAAGTGCGCATAAAGGAACACTCACGGGGAAAACTGGTGGATGCTGTGTCACTGGGGGCGGCAGCAGCCACAGAATCCCCACGTCCTCTCCCTGCTGAAACTCCACGGCCACGACCACGTGCCTTACTCCCTGCCTTCTTCATCTTGGTAGATTGATAAAGAAAGTCTGAAAAGTTATAAGGCCTAAGTGTGGTTATTCCGCAGAGACTGCAGTGAACACTGCACACAACTGTTCACTACCAAACGCGTCAAAGCAGGAAGGCAGTCTGTGCGTCCAAACAAAGGCGCAAGCTACTTGCACGTACCCTGTTTATAAAGCTATATAAAAAAATGATGTAGTAGTGACGCACACTTTATTGAGGTACAGTATTACATGGCCATTCACCATCTGTGGCTATGCAGTCTCATCTATATATACCTTATCTATCCGTTGTCATGTTTGCAAGTCCACAGTCAGGCATAAATAGCAATTTGCACTATGCACTTTTTAAAGGTTATGTTTGTTAATAAAAATGATTATTGGAACATATTATGAGTATTACATGATGGAAATTGTATAATTTTTATAAACTGTTTAGTGACATTATTCAGCAAATGTAACATTTTATTAATGTCACAGATAACTTGTAATGCTGATGATGTTTTGAAGTCAGACATTCATTGTCTATACAATAAAAATGGTGTACATACTGTTACTTATCCATCATTAATGGATTCAGATATGTACTTGTATGCTTTTATGTACAACCGTAGAGCAGATTCCCTAACTAATTTATTTTGTGGTTTGCATTGCTGTTAAACATGTTAATGTATGCGTTTATGTTTGTCAATTCTTTATTTATCTCGATATTTTTTTAACTGAAATCATCATCTTATGGTAGTAAAGCTTATCTTTCTCTTGTTTGGAGTATAGACATTTAAAATTGACACGTAACAAGGAAAATACTTGATCTACTATTTAAACATCCTCCTTGACCCTGGGCTCCAACACCGCCAGTTGTTGCCTAGAAGTGCTGTTAGCACAGTCAACACTTGCTCCTGTGTTACTGGGGTTCAGTAATGTCAGCTGTTCCCCTGCTGTGTGTACGGCAAAAAGTCCTGCTGCCTCCACCCTGTTCTCTTCTCATCCCTGGGCTCCAACACCGCCAGTTGTTGCTCGGAAGTACTTGGCACGGGTACTGACTCCTACCCAGCCTGGTTACAGCATGACAGCTGTTTCCTGGCAGTGTCAACGTCAATTAGCCTCCAATAAGTTGTCCTGTCGTGTTGCATTCTGGTTAGCCGACTATATGGTGCCTGCAGTTTTGGTCATTCCTATGTGTGCTGTGGGATATGTAAATAAAGGCTGTTTCCGTTGTGACAATAGGACAAGCACCCACTGTAGGACTGTGTGATTCGGTAACTGCGGACGGCTTGCGGCCTGTCAACTTACATTTTCATGGGTGCCTTATGGTACCCGTCCGGGTTCCAGTACCGTCAACTGGTTCTCCGCAGTGCCTTTGGCCTAGGTGCCTCCATCTCGGTATCCGAGTTCCAGCAACGTCTGCTGGTCCTTGGTAGTGCTTTGGAGCACAGGTACCTCCTGCTTAGTAACCGTGTCCCAGTAACGTCAGCTGGTCCTCGGTTGTGCCATTGGCTTTTTTCCTTCTGCTGCCCCTCCGGGTTCCAGCACAGTCAGCTGGTCCTCGTTACTTGCATTGGCTCTTGTGTAGTGTTGAGCGATACTGCTCGATATCTAAAAATATCGGATCGGAATGGTATCGCCGATATCACTAAATATCGGCGATATCCGATTCCGATACCGGAAGTCCCATTTAAGTCTATGGGAACAAAATATCGCAACTAAAAAAAAATTTATTTCCTTGTAAACACTAAATATACACACATAGAATACATATATATATATATATATATATATATATATATATATATATATATATATACATGTCATTGTGACATATAATATACATATATGTATAGTTTATACACTTCTACATAGTAAAATATCCTCTGATTCAATTGCCGGGTAAAGCCGGCTTCTGTGAAAAGACAGAAGCACCCGACATGAAATGACACTTTGTGTACATAGGGTTAACCATGTCTTTTCATGTCGTTTGCAATCTGATTTGCACAATCAATTACATCAGTCTATGTGTGCAAAATTTCACACCTGTAGGGGTTAATTAAAGGTGTAAATTCGTTGTAAAAAAAACGGACTTTTTTGCTACAAATTTACACCTTTAATTAACCCCTACAGGTGTGAAATTTTGCACACATAGACTGATGAAATTGTTTGTGAAAATCAGATAGCAAAGGACATGAAAAGACATGGTTAACCCTATGTACACCAAGTGTCATTTCATGTCGGGTTCTGCATTTTCACAAAAGCCGTCAATTGAATTAGCGGCTATTATACTATGTAGAAGTGTATGAACTATAAATATAAATATATATATATGTGTCACAAATTCAATGACATGTATATATATATATATATGAGGTGTAAAATTGTTTAAAAAAATGCGTGGGCTCCCGCCCTATTTTCGCAACCAGACAGACAAAGCCAGCGAATGGGGGCAGATAATAATAGCCCAGAGAGGGACCATTATTTTTGGCCCCCCCTGGCTACTAACATCTGCCCCCAGAAACCCCAGAAAAGACATGGGGGCAGATAATAATAGCCCAGAGAGGGACCATTATTTTTGCCCCCCCTGGCTACTAACATCTGCCCCCAGAAACCCCAGAAAAGACAAATCTATAATTAGATTCGCCCTTTCTGGCACTTTGCCCGTCTATTCCCATTGCCCTGTAGCGGTGGCGAATGGGTTAATATGGGGTTAAAGCCACATTGCAATTGAAAGGTGACCTTAAGCCAGGTTAATAATTGAGAGCTGTCAATTAGACAACTATCAATTATTAATCCTATTGCAAGAAATAAAAATAAAACACACACACTTTAATTAAAAATCATTTTAATGAAATAAAGACACATGTTTTTGACCATCTTTTATTTGACTGCAAAAACCATTTCCTGTAATAAAAATAAAATAAAAAAGCAAAATTATTCTTACCTATCCCATGCACAGTCAGGTCCCACGGTGTAATCCTTCAGAAAGGGTTAATGTTTACTGCAGGGACCGCAACTAATGCTGCAGCCTCACAGTAAACCCCCAAATGAATGAGTTCCTCTCCTGGCTGACAGGAGAGGAAGTGGAAAGCTTAATTGATTGCTTTCCACTTTCACTTCAGGTCAGCCAGGGACACAATCAGTGACATCAGAGGGAACTGATTAACAAAAATAGGGGTTCCCTTCGAATAAAAAATGGCGTCGGGTCCCCCCTATTTTTGTTAACCAGCCTGATGAAGCAGACTGCTGAGCAGTGGCGTACCGTGAATGAAGCAGACCAAGCAGCTGCTATGGGGCCCGGACAGGTGAGGGGGCCCTCGACGGTCGGGTAGCTGTGCTGACACAGTACTACCAGGGGGTCGGCGGGGGAGGGGTAGCGCAGCTCTTCTATATACTCACCCCTCCTGGTGCGGTCTCTGCATGCCCCTGCTCTTCTCCCACGGTCTCCGACGCCTGTGTTCAGCGGTCAGGTGGTACCGCTCATTACAGTCATGAATACGCACATATTCATGACTTTAATGAGCTGTCCCGCGTGACCGCTGAACACTGGCGGCGGAGACCGTGGGAGAAGAGCAGGGGCTGCACAGACCGCGCCGGCAGAAGGGTGAGTATAAGGGATATTTACCTGTCCCGTTCCACCGTTGCTCGCGTCCTCTTGCTGCAATGTTCAGGTCAGAGGGCGTGATGACGTCGTTAGTGCGCGCCGCTCCCTCTGCCTCATCATTCACTGCTGGAGGACCCCGAAGACAGCGGCACTCAGCAGTGGAGAGAGGACAGGTAAATATCTCAGGTGCCGGGGCCCTGAGCGAGCGGTGACATCGGCACCTGGTGTCACCCCCTGCTCAGGACACCGGCACCTGGCCCCCAGCGACGAAAGGTGAGTATGTCTTTTTTTTTTGGTTGCAGCAGCTGCGGCAGCATAAGGGCCTACACTATGGAGCATCTATGGGGGCACAATCTATGGGGGCATAATACATTTTTTTGTTTAATGTGTCCCCTCACTGTGCTGGCACTTTACATTTACAATGGCTGTGGGTTTTTTTTTTTGGGGGGGCCCATTCAGACTTTTGCTATGGGGCCCCATGATTTCAATGTACGCCCCTGCTGCTGAGGCATGGTATTTAAGGCTGTTAAGGAGCCAAGATCCATGGACCTTGCCAGCAGCGTCGGACTGGAGTACCTTGGGCCCACCAGAGAAAAAATATTCTTGGGGCCCACCATCATACTTCCCAACCTTTGAAGAAGGGAAAGAGGGACAAAGGCTGTGGCATGCTGTGCCTGCTGCAGCAAATTTTAGGCCATGCCACGTTGCACCACAGACTGTCCAGGAGTTGGTGGATGCTTTAGTTCAGGTGTGGGAGGAGATCCCTCAGGAGACCATCCGTCGCCCTCATCAGGAGCATGCCCAGAAGTTGTAGGGAGGTCATACAGCATACCTCCCAAATTTTGAAGACAGGAAAGAGGGTTAAAGGCTGCGGCGCGCATAGCGCGCCGCTGCAGATTTTAAGCCACGCCCCGACCACACCCATTTCACAGCTAATCACACCCATATCCTCGCCCCAACCGTACCCATGCCGATACAGCTGACCCTCCGATGACGGTTGGGGGGCCCACTGCTGGTACCGGGTTCAGGCCCCATAGCTTCTGGGCGGCAGAGCAGGAAGATCGATTCTCCCTGCTCTGCCGCAGAATGTAACTGTATCGGCGTGCTGTGCACGCCGATACAGTTACTGTAGCGTAGCTCCGGGTGGGCCCTCTCAGAGCGCGGGGCCCGGGGCCACCGCCCCCTCTGCCCCGAGACCTATCCTTTCAAATCAGGGCCCACCACGCAGGAGCTGGGGCCCACCGGAGGTTTCTCCGGTGTCCCGGTGGCTCAGTCCGACCCTGCTTGCCAGCCTGATAATACCAGGCCACAGCAGTCTGCTTATCTTTGCTGGTTAACAAAAATAGGGGATCCCCTCGAAAAAAATTGGCATGGGGTCCCCCCTATTTTTGTTAACCAGCCAGATGAAGCAGACCGCTGAGGCCTGGATTTTCAGTCTGTTAAGGAGCCAAGATCCATGGACCTTGCCAGCCTGATAATACCAGGCCACAGCAGTCTGCATATCTTGGCTGATTAACAAAAATAGGGGATCCCCTCGAAAAAAATTGGCGTGGGGTCCCCCTATTTTTGTTAACCAGCCAGATGAAGCAGACCGCTGAGGCCTGGATTTTCAGGCTGTTGAGGAGCCAAGATCCATGGACCTTGCCAGCCTGATAATACCAGGCCACAGCAGTCTGCATATCTTGGCTGATTAACAAAAATAGGGGATCCCCTCTTAAAAAAATTGGCGTGGGGTCCCCCCTATTTTTGTTAACCAGCCAGATGAAGCAGATCGCTGAGGCCTGGATTTTCAGGCTGTTAAGGAGCCAAGATCCATGGACCTTGCCAGCCTGATAATACCAGGCCACAGCAGTCTGCATATCTTGGCTGATTAACAAAAATAGGGGATCCCCTCGAAAAAAATTGGGCGGGGTCCCCCCTATTTTTGTTAACCAGCCAGATGAAGCAGACCGCTGAGGCCTGGATTTTCAGGCTGTTAAGGAGCCAAGATCCATGGACCTTGCCAGCCTGATAATACCAGGCCACAGCAGTCTGCATATCTTGGCTGATTAACAAAATAGGGGATCCCCTCGAAAAAAATTGGCGTGGGGTCCCCCCTATTTTTGTTAACCAGCCAGATGAAGCAGACCGCTGAGGCCTGGTTTTTCAGGCTGGTAAGGATCCAATATCCATGGACCTTGCAAGCCTGATAATACCAGGCCACAGCAGTCTGCTTAGCTTGGCTGGTTAACAAAAATAGGGGATCCCCTCGAAAAAAAAACGGCGTGGGGTCCCCCTATTTTTGTTAACCAGCCAAGTAAAATGCAGACTGCTGCGGCCTGGTATTAAAAGACTGTCAAGGCCCATGGATTTTGGCCCTCAACAGCCTGATAATACCAGGCTACAGCAGCCCCACATTTGGCGCATCAAAAGATGTGCCAATTGTGGCACTTTACCCGGCTCTTCCCACTGCCCTGTAGCGGTGGCAAGTGGGGTAATAAGGGGTTAATGTCACCGTTGATTGCACGGTGACAATAAGCCCGGTTAATAATGGAGAGGTGTCAATAAGACACCGATCCATTATTAATCCCAAAGTTATTAAATGTATAAAAAAAAGACAAAGCAAGAAAAAAGTCTTTTAATGAAATAAAAGAGACAACACAGTTTTCATTAATTTTATTATACACTCATTCCTGCGACGCCATCGATCTCCTGTAAAAAAAGAAAAAAAACAAACCAACAGTATACCACCTGTCCGACGCAGTCCATAGTAACGACTGTCCCACGGCGATCCAGCTCTGCTACATCGCAATGACAGGCAGAGCCTGTCATCGCGACGCAGCACAGCTGATTACCTGCTTCCCCGGCGGTGACGTCATCGGACTGACTGCTTTACGGCCGGGATTACCCAGCAGTCACTGCAGTTATCGCGAGAAACTGCATGTGACCGCCGGGGAAAGATGATGGCGGCCATGAAGCAGTCCAGCCCGTGACCGCCGGAGATCTTCTGCCAGGTAAGTGCCGCTGACTCCTGACAGACCCGACTGACGGACACTGACAGTTACAGTGACAATCCCGATTCCGGTATCCGATAAGACGAAAATATCGGAACTAAGTATCGAAAGGCCGATAGAGCTAATATCGGCCGATACCCGATACTTGCGGTATCGTATCGCTCAAACACTACTCTTGTGCCTTCTGCTACCCGTCCGGGTTCCAGTACCGTCAACTGGTTCTCCGCAGTGCCTTTGGCCTAGGTGCCTCCATCTCGGTATCCGAGTTCCAGCAACGTCTGCTGGTCCTTGGTAGTGCTTTGGAGCACAGGTACCTCCTGCTTAGTAACCGTGTCCCAGTAACGTCAGCTGGTCCTCGGTTGTGCCGTGCCATTGGCTCTTTTCCTTCTGCTGCCCCTCCGGGTTCCAGCACAGTCAGCTGGTCCTCGTTACTTGCATTGGCTCTTGTACCTTCTGCTACCCGTCCGGGTTCCAGTACCGTCAACTGGTTCTCCGCAGTGCCTTTGGCCTAGGTGCCTCCATCTCGGTATCCGAGTTCCAGCAACGTCTGCTGGTCCTTGGTAGTGCTTTGGAGCACAGGTACCTCCTGCTTAGTAACCGTGTCCCAGTAACGTCAGCTGGTCCTCGGTTGTGCCATTGGCTCTTTTCCTTCTGCTGCCCCTCCGGGTTCCAGCACAGTCAGCTGGTCCTCGTTACTTCCATTGTCTCTTGTACCATCTGATACCCGTCCGGGTTCCAGTAACGTCAGCTGGTTCTCGGAAGTTAGTCAGCCTTCTTTTACCTTCAGCTACATTTACAAATTGAAGATTTTTTAAATGTTTTTTTGGGTAATCACTCTGGATCTCCAACAATGAAGACGACGACCCTGATGACCACCCCGAAGAAGATGACGACCACAAGGACGACGAGCATCAAGCCAACCAGCCTGAACACCATCACAAAGAAGAAATAAAAGATTACCAAGAAGAACATCACCAACAGGACAAAGAAAGTTAAGACAAACTACAAGATACAGAAAAAGAGACAGAAGAACATTAAGCAGAAGATCAAAAAGCAGAAGAACATTAAGTATAAGACCAAAATGAAGAGCACAATATATGCTCTAAATTATAAGCAGAAGAAGACTAAGCAGTGTATGGGGGTAAGTCCGTTCCTCCTCGTGGTGCCCCTGGAAAATGCTTGCTGCTGCAGGCTAAACTGAACACGGACAAATACTGTTGTAATTTAAATCTTTTGTGACAGCAAGAACGGAAGGATGAAAAATTCATACTTTTACAGATTACAAGTACAGGAATCTCTGTCACAAATAAGAATATGATGAAGAAGATGAAGATGAAGTAGAATATGAAGAAGAATAATAGTTGAATAAGAACAATATGAGTAATGTTAACAAAAAGATGAATAGCAAGAAGTTTAAGAAGAAGATAAAGAAGGTGAAGATGAAGAATAATTTGATGAAAAAGATGATGCTGCTGAAGATTATGAAGGAGAAAGTGTGTCAAAAGTTAAAAAGGTGAAGAGCATGGAAGTTGTGAAACATACATATTTGCCAAAATAGAAAAAACGTTAACAACATTGTCAATTTCTTCGTCAATCCGAACATCTTTAAAAAAAAAAATATTAATGCTATTCCATTTGATTGGGTTAAACATCTATGCCTTTAATGTCTCCTCAACCTCCCCCAATACATTCTACATTACTCTTTGTTGTTTTCCTTCATGTACAATTAACCAACAAGGCAAGAATGGGTTTTTTTTAATTCCGATATTTTGTTCCCATAGACTTACATTGGATTTCCGGTATCGGTATCGGGTATCGCCGATATTTTTGGGGTATCGGCGATACCATTCCGATTCCGATACTTTTGGATATCGGAAAGTATCGCTCAACTCTACCCACATCATCCCATCAGCCAGAGCCACCGGACTACTACCCCTAATATCCCACATCATCTCATCAGCCAGAGGCACTGGACTACTACCCCTAATATCACACATCATCCCGTCAGCCTGGGGTCATAACCAGAGCGCTGAGTGGATTTGCCCTCACTTCCATACAAATGATTCCTTTAATAGAATCCTGGGGTGAGAATCAGAGCACTAAGGGATTTACCCTAACTTCCATACCGGAGATCCCTTTAAGAGAGGCCTGGGGTCAGTACCAAAGCGCAGAGTGGATTTGCCCTCACTTCCATACAGGGGATCCCTTTAAGAGGCACTGGGGTCAGAACCACAGTCCTGAGTGGAACGGTCCTAACTTCCATATTGGGGATCCCTTTAAGAGAGGCCTGGGGTCAAAACCAAAGCACTGGATGGATTTGCCCTAACTTCCATACCAATGATCCCTTTAATAGAGGCCTGGGGTTAGTACCAGAGCATTTGAAGGCAATTGCCCTGACTTCCATATCGGGCATTCCTTTAAGAGAGCCTGGGGTTAGAACCAGAACGCTAAGTGGAGTTGCCCTAACTTCCATACCGGGGATCCCTTTAAGAGAGGCCTGAGGTCAGTACCAAAACTCAGAGTGGATTTGCCCTCACTTCCATTCCTGGGATCCCTTTAAGAGAGCCTGGGGTCAGAGCCAGAGTGCTTGGTGGAATTGCCCTGACTTCCATACCAATGATCCCTTTAATAGAAGCCTGGGGTCAGTACCGGAGCATTTGAAGGCAATTGCCCTGACTTCCATATTGGGGGTCCCTTTAAGAGAGCCTGGGGTCAGTACCAAAGTGGATTTGCCCTCACTTTTGTACCGGTTATCCCTCTAAGAGAGGCCTGGGGTCAGAACCACAGCGCTGAGTGGAAGGGTCCTAACTTCCATACCGGAGATCCCTTTAAGAGGGAAGATGTGCCTATGGGATGGAGGATGTGTGATGGGGATATAGGCACGGGAGGGGGGGATTAATTTCTGTCATGTGCTCTCTGCTCCTTTCTGGGGGGCAGACAATGGCTGGAGCTTATGTTCACGGGATGCTAGATTTCTCCCACCCAGTCACTGTCTGCTGAGGTGTTGTCGTGGAGTGAGAAAACTGTTGCTCATAGAAACCAATCACAGCTCAGCTTCTTTTAAACAGCTATGGTGAAATGAAAGATGCTTCGTGATTGGTTGGTGATACACACACACACACACACACACATTCAATTTTATATACAGCACAGACCAAAAGTTTGGACACACCTTCTCATTCAAAGATTTCTCTGTATTTTCATGTCTATAAAAATTGTAGAATCACACTGAAGGCATCAAAACTATGAATTACCGTAACATATGTGGAATTATATATTACACTTTACAAAAAAGTGTGAAACAACTGAAAATATGTCTTATATTCTAGGTTCTTCAAAGTAGCCACCTTTTGCTTTGATTACTGCTTTGCACGCAGAAAAGGTGAATGGATGGACTCTACATGCCTAGTTCCCACCGTGAAGCATGGAGGAGGTGGTGTGATGTGTGGGGGTTCTTTGCTGGTGATAGTGTGGGGGATTTATTGAAAATTGAAGCGGTGAGCAGTCCAGCTCACTCCAAACCATCTCGATTAGGTTCAGGTCTGGTGACTGTGGAGGCCAGGTCATCTGGTATAGCACCCCAACACTCTCCTTCTTGGTCAAATAGCCCTTACACAGCCTGGAGGTGTGTTTGGGGTCATTGTCCTGTTGAAAAATAAATGATGGTCCAACTAAACGCAAACCGGATGGAATAGCATGCCGCTGCAAGATGCTGTGGTAGCCATGCTGGTTCAGTATGCATTCAATTTTGAATAAATTTCCAACAGTGTCACCAGCAAAGCACCCCCACACCATCACACCTCCTCCATGCTTCTCGGTTGGAAACAGTCATATAGAGTCCATCTGTTCACCTTTTCTGCATGCAAAGCAGTAATCAAAGCAAAAGGTGGCTACTTTGAAGAACCTAGAATATAAGACATATTTTCAGTTGTTTCACACTTTTTTGTAAAGTGTAATGTATAATTCCACATGTGTTAATTCATAGTTTTGATGCCTTCAGTGTGATTCTACAATTTTCATAGTCATGAAAATACAGAAAAATCGTTGAAGGAGAAGGTGTGTCCAAACTTTTGGTCTGTACTGTATATAGAGTTGCCCTAACTTCCATACCGGGGATCCCTTTAAGAGAGGCCTGAGGTCAGTACCAAAACTCAGAGTGGATTTGCCCTCACTTCCATTCCTGGGATCCCTTTAAGAGAGCCTGGGGTCAGAGCCAGAGTGCTTGGTGGAATTGCCCTGACTTCCATACCAATGATCCCTTTAATAGAAGCCTGGGGTCAGTACCGGAGCATTTGAAGGCAATTGCCCTGACTTCCATATTGGGGGTCCCTTTAAGAGAGCCTGGGGTCAGTACCAAAGTGGATTTGCCCTCACTTTTGTACCGGTTATCCCTCTAAGAGAGGCCTGGGGTCAGAACCACAGCGCTGAGTGGAAGGGTCCTAACTTCCATACCGGAGATCCCTTTAAGAGGGAAGATGTGCCTATGGGATGGAGGATGTGTGATGGGGATATAGGCACGGGAGGGGGGGATTAATTTCTGTCATGTGCTCTCTGCTCCTTTCTGGGGGGCAGACAATGGCTGGAGCTTATGTTCACGGGATGCTAGATTTCTCCCACCCAGTCACTGTCTGCTGAGGTGTTGTCGTGGAGTGAGAAAACTGTTGCTCATAGAAACCAATCACAGCTCAGCTTCTTTTAAACAGCTATGGTGAAATGAAAGATGCTTCGTGATTGGTTGGTGATACACACACACACACACACACACATTCAATTTTATATACAGCACAGACCAAAAGTTTGGACACACCTTCTCATTCAAAGATTTCTCTGTATTTTCATGTCTATAAAAATTGTAGAATCACACTGAAGGCATCAAAACTATGAATTACCGTAACATATGTGGAATTATATATTACACTTTACAAAAAGTGTGAAACAACTGAAAATATGTCTTATATTCTAGGTTCTTCAAAGTAGCCACCTTTTGCTTTGATTACTGCTTTGCACGCAGAAAAGGTGAATGGATGGACTCTACATGCCTAGTTCCCACCGTGAAGCATGGAGGAGGTGGTGTGATGTGTGGGGGTTCTTTGCTGGTGATAGTGTGGGGGATTTATTGAAAATTGAAGCGGTGAGCAGTCCAGCTCACTCCAAACCATCTCGATTAGGTTCAGGTCTGGTGACTGTGGAGGCCAGGTCATCTGGTATAGCACCCCAACACTCTCCTTCTTGGTCAAATAGCCCTTACACAGCCTGGAGGTGTGTTTGGGGTCATTGTCCTGTTGAAAAATAAATGATGGTCCAACTAAACGCAAACCGGATGGAATAGCATGCCGCTGCAAGATGCTGTGGTAGCCATGCTGGTTCAGTATGCATTCAATTTTGAATACATTTCCAACAGTGTCACCAGCAAAGCACCCCCACACCATCACACCTCCTCCATGCTTCTCGGTTGGAAACAGTCATATAGAGTCCATCTGTTCACCTTTTCTGCATGCAAAGCAGTAATCAAAGCAAAAGGTGGCTACTTTGAAGAACCTAGAATATAAGACATATTTTCAGTTGTTTCACACTTTTTTGTAAAGTGTAATGTATAATTCCACATGTGTTAATTCATAGTTTTGATGCCTTCAGTGTGATTCTACAATTTTCATAGTCATGAAAATACAGAAAAATCGTTGAAGGAGAAGGTGTGTCCAAACTTTTGGTCTGTACTGTATATAGAAAATCCCAGAAAAAGAAACTTCACAAAGGGTCAATTACAAAAAATAAACAACTTTATTGAAACGACAAGACAAACAGTAATAAAAAGGCAGGTACCACAAGGTTCAGGAAAACAAAACGGCGGGTCACCCTGCATGTATAAGGCAGCAGGTATATATAAATATATCTACATATAAATATGTGTCACAAGATGCAATATGCACCATCAATGTAAAAACAGTAATTTTAATATGAATCAAAATGGAACCATAGACACCAACACTGTCAGAAGATGATATATAAAGATTCCATATCACCATGCACAGCAAAAAAATCTGCAAAGGTATAATAGAAAGGCATAGTGCATCAATAACTGCTGTAATGACCGATAATGTAATAAAAAAAATAACAAAAGTAAAGACCTCAAAGTGAGGTAAATAAATACCTTCAGTGGCAACAGCAGGTATTGAGGCAATGGTAAAAGTCAAAGTTACCTAATAGTGACAGGGAATAGAGTTGGTTAAGACATAATTACCAAGTGCTGCAGACAGGGGACCCACCACACCCGACGTGCGTTTCGCACGAAGCATTTCCGTGCGAAACGCGCGTCAGGTGTGGTGGGTCCCCTGTCTGCAGCACTTGGTAATTATGTCTTAACCAACTCTATTCCCTGTCACTATTAGGTAACTGACTTTTACCATTGCCTCAATACCTGCTGTTTGCCACTGAAGGTATTTATTTACCTCACTTTGAGGTCTTTACTTTTGTTATTTTTTTGATTACATTATCGGTTATTACAGCAGTTATTGATGCACTATGCCTTTCTATTATACCTTTGCAGATTTTTTTGCTGTGCATGGTGATATGGAATCTTTATATATCATCTTCTGATAGTGTTGGTGTCTATGGTTCCATTTTGATTCATATTAAAATTACTGTTTTTACATTGATGGTGCATATTGCATCTTGTGACACATATTTATATGTAGATATATTTATATATACCTGCTGCCTTATACATGCAGGGTGACCCGCCGTTTTGTTTTCCTGAACCTTGTGGTACCTGCCTTTTTATTACTGTTTGTCTTGTCGTTTCAATAAAGTTGTTTATTTTTTGTAATTGGCCCTTTGTGAAGTTTCTTTTTCTGGGATTTTCTGTTTCATTGCTTCATGGCCTTATTGAAGGGATATATTTAGGTGTTTCTGTACTGTATATATTTGTATGTACCTGAATGCTGCTATATACATTGTTGTGTAGTGTAATATATTCATGTGTAATGTGTGTATATATTATATATAGATAGGGAAAGTGCAGTTATCGGGTTAGACACTAGAGGGGAGTAGTGTAGTATAAGAACTTAGAATAAGAATTAGTTAAACTAGGAGGGACCAACTGCGGGTAAGTCAGGAGGACTTCCTGAAGTTAGGTAGTAGGGCCTGCGAGACGGGACAGGGCAGGTGTTCTCATACCGTTGAAATGCTGAGCCCAGTCATCCAGGGCCTGAGGGCCGAAGGTCACAGACGTAAGGTCCAGTATGTGGCAGCTAACTACATGGGCTGATACCCTTTTGTCTGGGGCAAAATGGACAGGGGAACTCCTGAAGATAGTTAGGCTGGTTAAAAGGAACGGACAATCCGGTACAACTACGGGAGATTCTGGAAGAAGTGAGGGAAAGAACAGAACAAGAAAGGAATGTATTCTATGATGATCCCTGAGATGCAACTGTGTCTGAACTGGACGTACTGAGAATGGAAACAAGTAAACTCGTTTTTGTTAAGTTGGAACTGGACTCTGTCTCTCTTTGTCTGAAATCACCAGAAAGTGGTCCTCGGCAGCTCAGAGGGGATATGGATGGGACTGAGAGCAGGACGCGAGGTACAGATCAGGGGACCAGGTCGTGATTGAGCAACCGTTGTCAGCCACGACTACTGCCCTGGCTCCCCTTACACTTACACCTTTTCTTTGTATTTTAGGCAAGAATATATATTGTAATTTTTTACATTTTACAATTTTCAAAAAGGAAAATGGTCTGATGCAATAGTTTGGGCACCCTTGGAGATTTGTGTGCTCAGATAACTATGAAAAAGGTTTCAGACCTTAATTAGCCTGTTAGGGTTATGGCTTGTTCACTATCATCATTAGTAAAGGCCAGGTGATGCAAACTTCCCAGCTTTATAAAAAAAAACAGCTTCCCCTAACCTTGTGCCAAAAAAACAGCAATCATGAGTTTTTCAAAGCTGCTGTTTAGCACTCTGAAAATGAAAATAGTGGAGGCCCACAAAGCAGGAGAAGGCTATAAGGAGATAGCAAAACATTTTCAAGTTGTCCTTTCCTCAGTTTGAAATGTAATTAGTTAAAATATATATTTGTGTTTCTTCAGAAACTTTGTTACACCATGTCTGAGGAAGGGACCTAAGAAGTAGTGTTGAGCCACCCCCGTAGTGTTCGAGTTCGGTTCGGTTCGTCGAACACCCGTATGTTCGCCGAACTGTTCGTCGAACACCATCGAACACCGTTAAAACTAATGGCAGGCAAACAAAAACACATAGAAACACATAGAAAACACTTCAAAGGTGTCCAAAAGCTGCCAAACTGCTCAGAAGACACAACTAACACATGGAAAAGTGACAAGTACATATAGTCATGCGAAAAGAAAAGAGGTGGGGAGTAAAAGGAGGGGGAGACACAGATATAGGCATGTCATGCCCTTCTAAAACCAAAAAAGTGCGAAGCCGACACGGCCAGTCAGTTCCTGCCCGTGCGACCTCCGTGTCGCCGGGTTTGTGCCAGAGCTGCGGTGGACCCTGACGGCCAGCCCCCCTCTCCCAATACTGGTGCCTGTCCGCTGGTGGGTCAAGCGAGCCCCCCTGCTTTGGAGTTAGGTCTAATCTTTTTATTTTAAATTGTCTCTCTAATTTGAATGAGTACACTTTAAATCCTTTTACAAGGATCTATGGGAGGGCAAGTCTCATGCCAGCAGCCACGGTAATTCCAGCTCCAGTAGCGTCCACTAAAGCTGCTGCAGTTAAAAAGCTTTTATAAGGATCGAGCTTGGCGTTCCACCGAAAGGCGTCCTACCGCCAGTCCCAGTCCCTGTGCCTTGGGGTGCCTCCCCGATGCTCTTCACTGACTGTCCCAAGGGCCCGAAGCATTTTTTTTTTAAAAATTAAGTGTCCAAACTACACGTGGTGCAGCTTGCAACACAGACAAGCTACTCCACTGACTAACACACACTGCAAGAGGCCCAAAAGTATTTGCTTAGCTAGATTTAGCCAAATGCTGTAAAAAACACTTGCACAGCTCTTAAACAGACCTGCCTGGCAAAAAGTGATAGGAATTGATGTAACCTAGCCCTCAAAAGGGCTGGAATTATAACCAGTGACTACTCCCAACCTATCTGTTTATTTAAGAGCACAGACCTGCCTGCTAAAAGTGCTAGGAACTGCTGTAAACTAGCCCTCAAAAGGGCTGCAATTACAAACTAGCCCCTACTCCTTAAACCTTTCTGTCTATTTAAGAGAAAATTTGTTTGCAATTCACAGTCACACAATATAGCGCTAGCAGCAGCAGCAGTGCCGTCTAACACTCAGCTGCAGCAGTGAGAAAATGGTGGAGATTGGGGAAAATGGCTGGGTCTTATAGGGCAAGGACATGTGACATACACAGCCAATGACACATGCCCTTGCTTGTGTGAAAAAAAGCACTTCGCTCCGTGTGTGTGCTGCTGATAGGCTGACAGACTGCACCCCCCACTGTAAATGCGGGAAAGAGAAAAAAAATGGAGATCTTCATTATTTCTGCAGAAATTCATCCCATGCCCCTCCCCTCACCCCGCTGTACACTCAAACTGTGTATTAACATAGATTATCAGCATTACTGTGAAAAAATCCAGTTACGATTTTGGTTCATGAACAGTTATCGAACATAACCTCGAACACCCGGATTTATTTCAAATCGTTCAGGTTCGTCGAACGGCTCGAACGCCGCCCAAAACAGCTCTAATTTGAAATTGGCGAACAGTTTGAGTCGAACACCGCTCATCTCTACTAAGAAGTCCCGAAAGCATTTTTTGTAACATTATTTATTTATTTTTTTTTTAGCCATTAAAAGGTAACATAACTACAAGATTATCTTGTTTTTCACACTGAGAGCAATAAATGCAATTAACCCCATCTCACATAGCGAGATCACCGATTTTGTGACGTAACAGCGACCTAGCCAGCTATCTCGCTACATGTGACACGCAGCAGCGACCGGCCCCCCTGCTGGATATCGCTGATCGTCGTCGAATGGCCTGGACCATTTTTTCATCGCTGGTGTCCTGCTGGCCAGCGCGCATTGCTGCGTGTGACAGCGGGAGACCAACGATCAGCGAGCTCCCAGCGCCGTACAGCAGACGCTGGGAGCTGGTATCCAGGGTAAACATCGGGTAACTAAGCACGTGCTCGCTGGTTCTGATCGCTGGTGAGTCTGCCTATGTGACAGCTCACTAGCGATCAGCTAACGATGTTCCAGCGATCCCATCCAAGTCGGATCATTGATGGGATCGCTGGGACATTGAAGCATATGACGGTGTTATTGAAATTTAATTAGGATAAATCTATCCTGTACTGTTTGCTGCTGCTGTTCCCAATCTTATATTAAATGTCTTTTCTTTGAGCGCACAGACGAAATGAGGACTGTCCACAACGGAAGTGTCAGTATAACAGTTCGTCAAGACCAACAGTTTATTATTCATTCAAGGTTTTATACGTTTACAAAAAGGGGCTGGTTAGTCAATTAGCATACAATTTAAAGCTGCTAGGTTATTGGCTGTTTTAGTATAAGTATGATAATTATGATAAAAGGGCTGAAGTTGCAGATTTATTGTTTATTGTTCTTTGTCCCAGTTTTCCTGCGTGACTAGTAAAGAAAATAATAGATATCTATCAAGACTTTCTGTCCTTGTTTCCATTTTCTGTGTCCTTGTGTAAAAATTCCTTATGAGCTATAGCCTGACTTATGTAGGCCAGGGTCGTCTTAAGCGACTGATTATAGCTAGCATCAGCTTTTTCATAGATTTGTGTGAGCACAGGATTTTTAGCAAGTGAGATCTATTTGACTGTTAATGCATATATATATGAATATACATTGAATACGTGGAATACATATATATTTCCAAGACAGTCCCCCCTTAGATACCACTTGCCCTAAAAACCTGCTCCTGTCCCAAAGCGCTGCAACTCTTTTGTGCTGCCGATGGGCTGGCACATGCCTAACACATGCACCCCTCATCGATGCAGGCTTTTTGCAAATGGCGGTCAGGAGAACTGTCCCTAGCCGGGGTTCATGTGTTTGCAATCATAGTCTCTTTATTTAACTGCATGTTCAGAAAAACGTGTGTATTCTTCGTCAGGTAGGTCATCTGTCTGGTCAGTCAGAGCATCCACGACATCCTTCATGGCTTAGGTGTCTCTTCTGTTATGGGAGCTTCCTTGCAATGTGATATGTGGATCCAAGCAGGCTTTCCCTCTAGTTTCACAGAGGTTGGTGTCATCTGGGGCTCTTGGACAGGACCATCAAATCTGGGATCGAGTGTTCTCATTTCCAACTTTTTTCACCAACACCCAGTCTCCTGGCTTTCAAGGAGTGCGTACTGGACACTGAGTCTGGATCTGGCAGTGAAGAGAAAAACTCGAGAATGGACATTAGTTTTTTGACCAATTCAATTACATAAGCAAATAAGATATAATTTAGCATATTCTTCTGCTGAGGAAGAATGCACCTAACTTGGGACTAGACCCAAACAAAATTTTGCATGGTGACAGCTTTTCTGGGTCTCTGGGAGTGTGCCTTAAGCTAAACAATGCAATTGGGAGTGTGTCATGCCATGGTTTGCGTGTCTCTTGGGCAATTTTCAGCATCCTATTCTTAAGTGTTTCGTTCAGTCTTTCTACTTTCCCGCTGCTCTTGGGGTGGTAAGGAGTGTGTAGGCCTAAATCTGACCCTACTGCTAACCGGATCTTTTGTGTCAGATTTGCTGTGAATGCGGGTCCCTGATCACTTTCAATCACTTCTGGAAACCCGTATCTGCACACTATTTTCCGAAAGTAACTGCTTTTCAGTAGTCTTTGCTGACTTGGAAGGCTTCTGTCCATCTTGAAAACACTTCTTTGACCACAATGGCATATTTGAATCCTTCACTTGGCGATATCTGGATGTGGTCTATCTGGATCCTCTGAAGCTGGTAGAGTGGTCTTGCCGGTTGAGGTCAGGGGACTTTCTTCTACACGTCCAGGCTTGCATTTGCCGCAGGTCAGACAGCTGCTGGTGAATTTGGCTGTTAGGGTAGAGATCCCTGAAGCGAACCAGTAAGCACCAATCAGATCATTCATCTGTGTCTTTGATATGTGGGTGGGGTCCATGTGCCCATTGGACCACCATAGGGTGCATACTTTGTGGTAGGCAGGGTTTGGAGTCCATGTTGATAGCCTTCCTTCTTCACGTGTTGCTTTTTTTTTTTTTCGCATTCAGCTCTTCTTCTCCTTTTGGAGCTTGGTCTTGCAACTTCTTGAGCAGATCCCAGGACGTCTTTTTGGCAGGTTTCTTGTCTTCAGTCGTCATGTAGTAGCCGATCCGGCTCTACAACCTCTCCCACTTTTCCATGTTGTCTTCCTTTGGCCGTTTCTTTGGCTGCCATGTCCGCCATGTTATTGCCTCACGCCTCTTCTGTTCTCAGTTTTCCATGCACTTTTGATTTTTCAAATTGCCATCATTTTGGAAGTAGGAGTACACCCAGCAGGTCCCTGAAGGCTCCATGATGCTTCACGGTTGTCCCGCTTGCTGTGATGAAGTCCCTTGCAGCCCAGATGGGCCCAAAGTCATGTGCTATGCCATGCGAGCACCTGTAGTCGGTGTAGATGTTTGCAGTCTTGCCTTCTGCCATCTGGCAGGCCTTCGTCAGCGCTATCAGTTATGCTTCCTGGGCTGACAGGCTAGGTGACAGACTTCTGGACCACAGGATTTCTTGATTGCTGGTCACTGCACTTCCTGTGTGGAAACTTCTTCATCATCTGCAAATCTGGAGCCATCCAAGTGGAGGATAAATTCTGTATCCCCTCTTGGGAATGGGAGTAGAGTGGCCGGGATGAGGACTGTAGGTCTGGAACAAAAGCGATAGAGACGAAGATGCCTGGTGGTGGGGAGATTTATTTGGTTGAGCTTGATTGAGGATTGCCAAGATGTCGTGTGGAGTGAGAGTTTCCAGTGGCTGTCCAAGAGTGATGTCAGCAGTCTTGTCCAGGAAGGCGTGTGATGCAGAAACTGCCATCAGGCAGGAGGGTGCTCCTCTTGCAACTGGATCCAAGCAGGCTGAGAGGCAGCCTAAAAGTCTCTGTTTTTCCCCCGTGAATCCGTGCCAGGATTCCAGTAGCATGACCTTCTTTCTTCCATCAGGTAGATGGAAAGACTTCTCGTAGTCAGGTAGGCCTTGTATTGACGCTGAGACTGTGGAGTTCTTCCAATTTCCTGAATGAGTTGAAGGCTGCGTCCGATAGAAGGAGCGGGGTTGCGTTGATGCATGCGCACAGAGGCTGCATTAGGACTGAGGTATCAGTGATCCATGTTCTGCATCACGACACTAGACCAAAGAAGGCCTGCAGCATTTTTGGAGTTGTTGGGGGAGCCATCTTCTCCACAGTGGTCTTCCAGTTTTGACATGTGTCTTCGTCTGGTGGGCAATACAGTGTCCCAGGGATGTAACTTGCTTCTGACACCGCTGGACTTTGTTCTTCCAGACCTTGCGTTGCTGTTCCTCAAGGAACAGGGAATGGACTGTGCAGGTATCGATGTCAACCACGCAAAAGAGAAGGTCATCCATGTGTTGTAGAAGAGTGACTCCTGCATATTCTGCAATCCAGTTGACAAGGATGGAGGACATTGTCTTGGTGAAACTTGAAGGACTTGTTCTGAGCACCTTGAGGCAACACTGTCCATATGCACTGCACTGGTGCGTGAAGGCAGGCAGGTCATCCAGGTGGAGGGGGACAATGAAGAAGGCACTGGCCAGGTTGATCACCGTGAAAACCGTTGCGGTGACTTGGACTTTTGAGAACAGAGTGTGCGGGTTCAGCACTGTTGGGGTTTCAAATACTGTAGCCTCTTTCACGGCCTCCAGGCCTTGCACCATTCTGAACTCAGTGGGGTTTACAGTCTTTTTCTTCACTGTGGAAAGCTGGTATTGATTCCGATGGGCAAGGCAGCCCAGTTTGGCCTTGTCCTTCACAATGCGGCAGGGAACTCCCATCTCCCGGCACAGAGCTGGCAGGAAAACAAGCCGTCTACTAGGATCCACATCATGAGAGTTGACGACCAGCTGGCTTTCTTGTTCTCCACCAAGGCAGTCACTGTGTTAGCACCTGCTCTGGTCACAGGGGGTCTTCTTATTGGGACGTCTCCAATGGAGACGTGGGTGAACTGGTTGATTGCATGGGGCACCTCCTGGTGCTTGCAAAAGATGAACCTCTGGCTTCTTAAGATATGACCCCTGGCGTTGGAGCCGGATGAGGTGTTGCCATTCCATGAAGCGAGTAGGGTCCTTCTTGAGTTAAATATCCTGGTCAATGTCAAAGTTCTCAGGCTGTCTTCTTAGGCGTGTTCACTTAGACATTCAGTTGGTCAGAGACATCTTGACTCTGGGTGATGGAGTGGCAATTCTGGTACTATGTCCAGCACCTCCTGTGATAGGTCTGCAGTGTGGTTGTTTGAGGTTCCTGTTTCTTCTTGGGTCAGGGGTGAAGAAAGTGTCATGGTCCCATCTTCCTGGAAAACTCTGGTCGCTTTCAGCTTCTGCAGTAGGTCCACTCCCAATAGGTTGAGGGTGCAGGTCTTTGACACAACAAACTGGGACATGATGGAGTGTTCTGGCTGAGTCCACACGCTCAGGGGCTTCATAATCTGGAAATATCTGACTTGACCATCAATTCCCATGCAGGACGCAGAAGATTCTGATAGATAGGTGAGGTTGCGGAGTTCCACAAGAAAAGATCTGACTATGCCATCCACTCTCAGGATATTGGTCCCACTGGTGGGGTTCCCTGTGGACTTGGCATGCTCCTGTCCTCTGGACAGGGTTCTTCACTGCTTTCTGTGTTTCTTCTTCTTCTGGGCGAAGTCGGTGTTCTGCACCGGTTCTGGAAATGACCAAATTCGCCACAGTTGTAACACTGGACATCCCTTCTGTCCCGGAGGGACTCAATCCTTTTTGCTACTGCGAGCAGGGTATCCATTGCTATTGACGTGTACTCAGGCCTGGCTGCTACCAGTGGTTCTCTCAGTCCATGCACAAAAGCCTGTGCCAACATCCGTCTGTGTGTCTGATCATGGGTAATGAGGCCCAAATCTTGAAACACTTGCATCACTCTGTCATGGAACTTCTCCACAGACTCTGTCTTGTCTTGACTCATGTCATGTAGGCTGAAAGCTTGTCCTGCTAGTCTGCCTTTGGCCCACTCTCTGAGCTGCTCAATTAGCTTTGGTCCTGTCTCCCAGGCATACACATCTAATTCTGCTGGAAGCTTGAAGTGTTCTCTCATAATTGGCCAGAATGCATCACCTGCTTTTATTTCCATTATGGCCCAGAGATCAATCCAGGCTGCTGCATACGTTCGCTAGATCTGCAGCATTTTTTGGCAAAATGGCATGGGGTGTATCCCTGGGTCTCGCAGCATACTGATCACCTGGCTTGGGATGAAGGGCTCATAGGATGGTGCCTCTACCTGTCCCTGCTCTCTTGGTGCTTGTGGGTTTTCTTCCCTAGTATTGGGCAGCATGTATGACGTTGTGTCTTCATCTTCATCAGATGAGAAGTAACATGGTGTGCTTGGTGCATACACTGGGTAAGGATGTGGTGGATCAGTGTCATAGTTCCATGCTGGCAGCTCTGCTCGGCACTGAGTTTCCTCATTTGTGTCTGCAGCTACACCTCCCCCTGTGAAGCCCGGCTGTGGGCTCTGCTAGCTGTTGTGTCTGGGGGCTACCTACAGCGTTTTGTGTAGGGAGATTTGCACTTTCTTCTCCTGATATAATGACTGGCAATGTTTGTGCTGTTCTTGGGATAGACCGGGTGCCTTGTGCTGGAGGTACTGAATACAAGGACACCACATTGCTTTGATTGGGCGTTGACCCAGTTGATAACGTAGGAGGAAAAAGAGGAAGAGAAGGGAGGTGTGAGGGAGAAGAAGTGGGGTGTGTGATGGAGGAGGAGGAAAGAGGAGGAGAGAGAGAGAGAGAGAGGGGAGAGAGGAGAGAGAGGAGAAAGATGGAGGGGGAGAAGTAGAAGATGAAGAAGAAGATTTGAGAGATGGAGAGGAAGAGATAGAAGAAGAGGAAGAGGAAGAAAATGGATGTGTCAGAGATGTGAGGGAGGGGAAAGAAGGAATGATAGGGAAAGAAGGGTAGAGAGGAAAGGCAGCGAGGAAAGAGGAGAGAAGTCTGAAGAAGAAGGAGAAAGGGACTGAGAGAAGAAAGAGGAGAGGGTGTCCCCCCTGTGATGCTTGAGAGGGGACCGTTGAAACAAAAATGCCTTCTCCCTGTAGCGAGAGGCGGGGAGCTTTTTTCCCTGTACAAGGCTCCTTATTCAATGAGAGCAGACTACACCTGTCCCGTGTCTCCACAGGATGGACATGTGATGTGTGGGACTCTAAATTCTGCTCTTGTGACATGTCCGTGATCATTTCCTCACAGATGATTTCAATGCTTCTTTAACACCTTTTCAATCTTATCCACATAAAAATCACTTCCTTGTCCGTTCAAATAACTTGCTGTACCTTCTACACGATGCAAGACCACCACTGCTCTTTTATAGCAGACGGCAATCTAAAAACAAACTTTCCTGTGCCTTTCAAAAAAAAAAAAAAAACATTTCATTGTGCAGCGTAAAGTCTGCCCGTCCATTGGATTCTCACGTACTCTGACCTTCTATTCACATGCCTAGCCCTTCGATTCTCACGTACTGTGTCTATTCCAAAAACCTATTCAACAAAGGTGATTAAAAATTTGAGAACTGCTGCATTCTGGTTCTGTGTGCAAGGACACTGAAATTCTTGTCTTCGCTGAATGAATGCCTGATGGGAGGGGTGAGTGAAGCCGCTGCGCAATTGTTTATGTGTTCTCCCTCCGCCTGCAATTTCTTATCTGTGTTTCTGTCCTTGGTCTAAAGCATGTAGTAGATCTTGCTGGTTGGAGAATAAAACTCTAAAATAAGTTGATTAGAAAAACCTCTCCAAAATTATTTAAAAATTTACTTAAAAAAAACTTTAAAAACAAGAGTTAGATTTAGTAAAAAACTCTAGGAAAAAGATTGACCAAAATAAAAACTCCAAAAGCAAAAAGAAAAACTGATCAAAAAAAGGAGGGAAAAAAACGTATTAATAGTAAAACTTTGAAAAACAACAAGGTTGACAAGAAGAAAAAACCCTTGTTACTAAAACAGCTAATTAAAAACAGAAAAGGGGTGGAAAAACTGATTGTAAAATGATAAAAACAAAAAGAAAAAAATACTATGAGACTTTTGTCTGGTAGCGTAGGCTTTATCCTCCCACCCTCCAGAATGTCCTCTTCAATGCTGCTGCTCCCTCCTCCCTTATATCTCTGCTTGCTGTGTCTACAGGCACTGAAATCACGTATCAAAAAAAAAAAGGTTATCCCTCAGAATAGAAAAAAATGAATTCAGTTCAGTCTGAATGCCTGAGAATTTTCACGCTACAGCCTGTAGCCAAAAACTAGCTCAAAAAGATCAAAACCAGGAAACAGATGTGACAGCGTGATTAGCAGAGGGGGGGTCAAAGGGGCTTTAGCCTGCAGCCAGCAGCGAATGAGGTAGTGACAGAGCGCACTCTGCTCTGAGTGTAAATTTTAAAGCGACAGTACCTGATACAGACAGGAACACGTACAAATGAAACAGACACCCGGGAGAATACGAATCCCTCTTTTGATGATCTGTGACACATACAAGCTGCTCTGGTAACTGATAACTCACCAATTGCACTGAGCACGACAATGCTCCAGGTCTATTACTCTGAAAACCGTTCGCCCTGGCCGGTGCGCCGGTCACAGTAATCTGTAATAGCCTTAATCAAAATTCTCACCAAGCGCGTCTATTTTGACTGGGATGACCTCCCCCTTGCGTGGAACGATTACTGTGAGAACTTATCCAAATCAAAGCTCCTGCCCTTCACACCTGGATTTGACTGGGATGACCTCCCTCCTGTGTGTGAAGGATTACTGCGTGGACTTATCCAGCAATTTGGTTTTCTGCTATACAGCTCCCAGAAATCAGCAACCAAAACACAGTCACCATTCCAATTTTCTCCCGGTTCACACAAAACATGAAACACATACACAGCACAGCAGCAAACACCTTATATCCCAGGGTTTTGGATAAGGGTGCGGACTTATTACACTACCTGGGAATGCGGTGGTGACCACACCTGACCGGCAAGAGGTGTAAGACCAGGACTGGACACAAGGGACTTTCAGGTAAGATGACAAGATTTTCTTACCTTACTTATGGAGCTGCGCAGTCTCCGTCCCGTGAGCCAAGGCCATGGTCAACACCTCTGTCTCTCCGGTCAGCAGGTCCCCGTGCATTTCGTCAACTGCCCCGCGTGCAGGCGCCATCTGTTATGGAAATTTAATTAGGATAAATCTATCCTGCAGTGTTTGCTGCTGCTGTTCCCAATCTTATATTAAATGTCTTTTCTTTGAGCGCTCAGATGAAATGAGGACTGTCCACAACGGAAGTGTCAGTATAACAGTTCGTCAAGACCAACAGTTTATTATTCATTCAAGGTTTTATACGTTTACAAAAAGGGGCTGGTTAGTCAATTAGCATACAATTTAAAGCTGCTAGGTTATTGGCTGTTTTAGTATAAGTATGATAATTCTGATAATTATGATAAAAGGGCTGAAGTTGCAGATTTATTGTTTATTGTTCTTTGTCCCAGTTTTCCTGCGTGACTAGTAAAGAAAATAATAGATATCTATCAAGACTTTCTGTCCTTGTTTCCATTTTCTGTGTCCTTGTGTAAAAAGTCCCTATGAGCTATAGCCTGACTTATGTAGGCCAGGGTTGTCTTAAGCGACTGATTATAGCTAGCATCAGCATTTTCATAGATATGTGTGAGCACAGGATTTTTAGCAAGTGAGATCTATTTGACTGTTAATGCATATATATGAATATACATTGAATACGTGGAATACATATATATTTCCATGACAACGTGGCCCTTAGGAAATGTCAATTAACAGGAACAGTGGATGTCAAGATAAGGTCTGCAAGACCAATGCAAAATTTCATTGAGAGAGGCTCGTAGGATTGCTAGAGAGGCAAATCAGTTTGATTGTAAAAGACTTTCAGATTTAGGAGACTTTGGGGTTGTGGTACTTTGTTCTACTGTTCAGAGAAACTTGCACAAATATGGCCTTCATGGAAGAGTCATCAGAAGAAAACCTTACCTGCGACCTGTGTCCTCAGCATAAAATTCAGCATTAGAATTATGCAAAAGAACATCAACAAGCCTGATGCATTTTGGAAACAAGTCCAGTCGACCAATGAGGTTAAAAGAAAACTCTTTGGCTATAATTATCATAGGTATGTGTGGAAAAAAAAGGCACAGAATTTCAGGAAAAGAACATCTCTCCAACCTTTAAGCATGGATCAATCATGCTTTGGGGTTGTGTAGTAAATGGTTTTATTTATTTGTTTATTTTTAAATAATGTACAAAGCAGGTGCTGATTCTAACTCTCTGCCTTGTTGCCTCATCACCCTGATCGCAGGCAGACCAGGTGACAATGATAAAAGTTGGCTTCAGCATCCAGCGCCTGGGAACAGAGCTAATTGTATTGATTTTCCTAGTCACCGGTAAGTGTCACACTGATGCAGCACACAGATAGCATATTCCCCACTATGTCCAATGACAATCCATTTTTCCCATGAAGAGCCCAACTCTGCTTCATCTGGATTGCATGGCAGAGCGGTGGCATGATGCGACAGCTCAGCCATCAATCCAAGAGACACTAAGCTGATGAGAGCATAGCTTCAGTGATGAATAATTGCAACGCTGAGGTTACCGCAAGTCACAGCTAGCAGTTCTCATGGTCCTTTCAATGTGAGCTGGCCAATAAACTGCTGCAACCTTCATGACATCACCACTAGCACAATGATAAAGTTCTCACTGTCGTAGTGATTATGTCATAAAGGTTACCGCAGTACATCGGCCTGCTCAAACTGAACTAACTGTGGGAACGAGGATGCCTGTGGCTGGCGGTATCCTCAATGACATTATCGCAGGTCACTGAAACTGCAATCTCATGCTCAGTCAGTGACTCCTGGATTCACAGCAGAATGGTGGCATCATGCCTCCGCTCAGCCTTTCAATCCAGATGAAGAAGAGTTGGGCTCTTCGTATGACAAATGTATTGTTGTCAGACAAATGAGGAGTATGGTGTTTAATTAGTTTTAATTTTACAGTAAAAAAATGGGAAATAGAGGATGGGGAGAGTTCATTTCAATTAAAGGACTTTACTCTGTCCCCCATAAATTAACCAGTACAGGCTAAGCAAACAGCCGTGAGCTGTTACTAATAGCATGGGAACCTTTTAGGATACTGGCCCCTTTCCCATATTATTAACATCCGCCCCTAGCAGTCGGCTTACTCTTTGCTGTGTGCTGATTACAATTCCCATCATTGTCGCCTAGTCACACTGATCTTGGAGACTAGGTAAAAATGATGACAGCTGGCATCAGCACCCGGCACCTGGGAACAGTGAGAAATGTATGTATGTATGGATTTTCCCCGGCACCAGAACCTGTCATACTGATGACACACGGATGTCATCAATGTGTATTTAGTGTACACATGTGTGGGTGTTTTGCGGCCTATGCTGCTGTAGAAAAAAAAGAACATGTCAGCATGTTTTGCCCATGGACACATGGTCTGTAGAAACACACTGACATTTGTGAAGACCCATTCATTTGAATGGGTCAACATGTGTAAGTGTCTGAGTACGTGCGAAAACTGTTACCACATGTACTGGAGACACTGGCATGTGAAAGAAGCCTAAGGCATGAAGTTCAGGCTAGAGTCAGACCATGCCCTGTTAGGGTGGATGTGAGAAGAAAAGGAACAAGGACCGAGTGACCAGGTGGTTCCTAGTATGTTAGAATTTTAGCTTCCATGCAGAGCAAAGACCCAGGAAACTACATAGCGATGCTGATACTCTGTCTAGGATCTATTGTTTGATGACAGAAAGTGCCAAGCCCCCCCAGCTCTGGGCAGAAGGGGGTATGTAATATGGCCACTGGACAGGTCCTTGAGGGGACCTATGTATCATGGAGGCTTGATGTAAGCCCGGAAAAGCAGACTCCAGCACGTATAGTGCTGCGAGAGTTAATAGGGCGTATCCAAGGCCAGGTTTACGAGCAATCGAAGAAATGGGTGTGACTGGCTACTGACACATCCCCACTCAGGGCCTGATATGACAGATATAAGGAAATCCAGCTGGATCATTAGTCTTGGGTGTTCAGGGTGGAAGACTTTGCTGAAAGCTGAATGAAGGTTGGATATTTAAATGGGTGAGTCCATGCTTTATATTCAGTGTTTATTTTTGGTGCTGTTATACCTTTTGTAGCCAGAAGAGGCATTTTCTATTTAACACACTGGACCGTTTATGGATATTGATTAAGCCACACGTTTGTTTTGAATCAATGAATTGGACCCTGTATGTGCACCAGTTTCTACCTGAGAGCTGCAATATACTGTTTATATATTGTAGGGATTTGCTCTGGTAGGCAGTGGCAGGGCCGCAGTAATGAGGCAACACCAAGGCTTAGAGCCCAACTTCAGTGGTTTAATGACACTTTAAACAGCAGGTTAGCAGAAAGTAAAGAAAAACACAGACATACTCCAGCTTGGAGAACCACTGGTCTCAGACACACCCTTGCACGGGACTGGCTTAACTAAGTGGCTGCCCGGTCAGTGACGTCCGCCAGGTGCCATTCCCAGGGTTGTTTTGAGTCTTGCTGCTAAACCTTTGCAGCACAGGTAGTCCCACAAACAAGCTCAGGCTAACTCCAGCCTACTTCCTTACACACACACTCATCATGTGCCAAACAATCTCCATTACATAGCCCATAATCACACTCACAGGTGAGGTACACATCACATGGGCTAATCATGTGATCGTGACATCATTGCAGGTCCTCAACTTTAGGGAATATCCCGGCCAAACTTTATCCTGCTGGGAGAAATATATCTTCCATCCAGCACTACACCCCTTGCTGCACCACAATACATACTGTATGTGGCATGTGGTCATTTCCTGAGGAAGAAGTGCTTGATACTTTGAAACGCGTAGAATAAAAAACTACATGTTTGAATAAATCGCTGAGATGTGACATCTTCCATACACAGCGGTGCGGGAGATATCCACAAATTATTACTATCTTCATAACATACTTCTGTTGATAACACTGATTATAATCAGTCCTCTTTGTGTTATAGGTAGGCACAAGAACATCTAAAGAAAATCTCCCTTTGAGTGTGATAAATAGAGTAACAAAAACAGAAGATGTCAGCTTATCCCAATATCCACTGATGTATAAAGCCAGACTTCACTCCTTGCACGGATGTGGCAGAGCAACCAGAAGAACAAAAAAAAAAATGGAGATATCCAGCGTGGAATGAAATGGTTAAAAAAAACTTTTAATGTTCATGATTAAAAATAAGACAGCAATATCCAAGCAGTACAGCTCCATTTCTCTAACACCTTTTTATTTATTTTTTTTTGTTCAAGCTGAGTTCATTATTCATTCATGTGTGTTCCATCATGACTTCTTCGCCAGGTGTTGTATGTTACAATTATACAGACTATATAAAGAACGCTAGCTTTAGTTTTGAGCCAGATCTTGAGGAAGACTAACGTCAAAACGCGTTGATCTGCTCTATCTTTCATATGTGGAGCTGTACTGCTTAGATATTGCTGTCTTATTTTTAATCATGTTTTAACCAATTCATTCCACGCTGGATATCTCCATTTTTTTTTGACAAATAGAGTGGGATATTAAAGAAAAGTCTAGTCACAAATAAGCTTTAAAATACTTTTAACCAACAGCAACCTAACACCGACCAAACAGTAAAAGTATAGTATTTATTTGATCAGTTCACTAATCCCAGTTGGCACAAAGTTTTCAGGTAAACTTACAAAAACTGTAGTTTAGTTACAAATAAATAACCTCAACTTTATTTGCCCTAGAGACCTCTTTTCATGTTAAAAAATGATAGAAAAAGACAGAAGCCTTACCCGAATAAAAGTATCTTTATTGTTTGAAAACTTGTTTGCTGAATGAAAACTTTTTAGAAAATCTACCATAAAAAAGACGTTGTACATTGCTTTGGATAATGTATGTTTGTATAATGGAAGATTATAGATGAAAATAGCTTGAATACACATCAAGTATTTGTTACGGGAAATCTGACATTGACGTTAAGGACGTAAACTTTGAGCTGTGACTACGTTTTACTGTCAATTTCTTTTGTCATTGTCTATTCAAAGCAGTTTTATCAGAAAACCTAATGATATAAGATGAGACAGAGCTCCAATGGAATACTCTTGTAAAGAAATCATACTGTTATATACAAACTGATGTAAATTTTTACATCCTATCTTTAAGTATTTAGTAGAGATAAGTGGATCTTTTGAAATTTAAATTCACCGAATTTGCCAGTTTTGCTGATTTGCTCAGCCGTGAATAAATTCGGCAAATCTCAATACTGGAAAGTTTTTATGTGCTCAAAAATAGATGTGGCGGAGAGGGGAGAAAGAGAAAGACCCCTGCTGACCATAAGCGCTTACACTTTACAGACGAGAGAGAAAACCCCTGTAACTGATTACTCTTGGCAGGAGATAGAGAAGACCCCACTGACTGAAACAGTTTACACTTTTCAGGCAAGAGAAAGGGAAAGACAGAACCTCGCTGTCCATAAGGCCGGGATCACACATGCGAGTAAGTCGTCCGACACTCGCATGTGAAATCCCAGCTCTGGCGCCGGCACTCAGGAGTGGAGCGCGCGGCTGTATGTAGTTCTATGCAGCCGCTCGCTCCACTCCCGAGTGCCGGCGCCAGAGCTGGGATTTCACATGCGAGTGTCGGACGACTTACTCGCATGTGTGATCCCGGCCTAAGAGTTTACACTCTACAAGTGAGAGAGATTTGATCACGCTGACCATTTTGTGATATTTAGACTTGTCTTTTTTCATATATTTTTTTTACTGATTAAAATAATGGATTGTGCGGTATTTCAGATAAAACATACTTTCAGTAGCCGCCGGGGACCAAGCCGCATGGCAGGCTAGTGGACAGGTGAGTCCACTTTGGCTTCTCCCTGCCCGCTGCCCTGGATTGACAGATCTATTCCCACATGCTCACTTAGGCAGAAAACTGTCCATCAATGAAAGCGTGCTGGCAGCTATTAACCCTTTAAACCCAGGCCATTTTTCGTTTTTGCGTTTTAATTTTTAGCTCCCTTTCTTCACAGAGTTATAACTTTTTTTTATTTTCAGGTCAATATGGCTATGTGAGGGCTTATATTTTGTGGGATAAGTTGTACTATTGAACGACACCACTGGTTTAAACATATTGTGTACTGAAAAACAGGAAGAAAATTCAAACTAGGGTGAAATTGCAAAAAAGTTCAAAAAAAGTGCAATTCCACAGTCGTTGTTTTTAATTTTTTTAACATGTTCACTGAATGCTAAAACTGATCTACCATTATGATTCTCCAGATCATTACGAGTTCAATGACAACAAACGTGTCTAGGTTCTTTTTTAATTAAGTGGTGAAAAAAAATCCCAAATTTGTTTAAAAAAAAGGCGCCATTTTCAGAGACCTGTAGCGTCTCCATTTTTTGTAATCTGGGTCTAGCTGAGGGCTTATTTTTTGTATGGCAAGCTGACATTTTTATTGATACAATATCATACCTCCCAACCATCCAGGATTGACCGTGACAGCCCGATTCTGAGCCTCCCACCCGCTGTTCTGGCCAGGACTGTATGTTTACCGCAGTGAGAAGTCGCCACGCCCCCCATCCTCACCCTCCCTGTCTCTCCACTTCAGCTTCTCACAGCCAGGAGTCCGTTGCTGGCTGTCCTCTTATGTGTGAACAGGACCTGTGATGAGGTCACAGTAGGAGAGGAGTTAGGTGTCACATGGTCAGGCTCCTCGGTGTGTACAGGTCTCTACTGTGCTGGTTGTCATGGTGCTGGATGAGGGTAAGCTTATGTGTGGGGTCAGGAGGGATTTCCAGTGTGGATGTAGCAGAGCAGTGTGTGTACGAGGTGTACGGAGCGCAGCCGTGTGTGTACGAGGTGTACGGAGCTGAGCCGTGTGTTACGAGGTGTACGGAGTGGAGCCATGTTTGTACGAGGTGGATGTAGCAGAGCCATGTTTGTACTAGGTGTATGGAGCGGAGCCGTGTGTGTACGAGGTGTACAGAGTGGAGCCGTGTGTGTGCGAGGTGGATGTAGCAGAGCCGTGTGTGTACGAGGTGTATGGAGTAGAGCCATGTGTGTACGAGGTGTATGGAGCGGAGCCGTGTGTGTACGAAGTGTATGGAGCGGAGCCGTGTGTGTACGAGGTGTATGGAGAGGAGCCATGTGTGTACGAGGTGTTTGTGTTAGGGATCGAGTTCCCGCTGCTGCACAAGGGGAATCTCGAACCAGTCTCGCTGCGGTCTCCCATCCATCTCGGCTGCAGTGGAGCCTGCTCAGCAGAGACGTCGGTCTCAGCGTCTCGCTCGGTCTAATGCTGTGCAGAGGCTTATTGCTGCCTCTCCTGGTTCCTCTATTATAACCAGTGCTGGAGCAGGCAGTCCTGGGACAAAGTCCTCGCTTTCTCCATCTTAGCATGTCCAGGACAAGATCTCCCATTGGAGATCAGGTGTCACATGCTCGGTTACAGCAGCGACTCCCATTGGTCCGCCAGGAAGGTCCTGAAAGTGCTTGTGTTCTGGAGCAGTTTCTCATTGGTCCTTTTCTGGAAGGTCCTGTAGCTGCTACGATAAAAAGGTGGCATAACCGCACGGCCGCGCGCTAGTATCAAATCTGTTACGTGCTTGCGCCAGTGTGGTCATGTATGCATGTGGTTAGGTCTGGCTGAAATAAGCCCCTAGAATACCGGCACCTCCGGTGAGGAGTTTTGTATGCATGTGTTCAGGGCTCGGCTGAAAACACCATTAGAATACCGGCTACTCCGGTGAGGAGATTTTTGCTTGTTTTCTGATTGCATGACCACAGACTGCAATCTGCTTAGCAGTCATCTGTGTCCCCTGTGAGTCTAACAGGACACAGTCTATGTCACAGCGGCTCTGTGAATTAACAGAGTCCGCTTATATCGCCATATAGCGCTACAGCATTTTAGTTAGCGACTCTGTGGAATAACAGAGTTCGCCCATACCGCCATATAGTGCTACGGCGTTTACATCTGCGACTCTGCGGGATAACAGAGTTCGCTCATACTGCCTATTTGCGCCATCTTAATAGCAGCAGGCTCTGCCTGGACGGTGGACCCCGGGCTGCAAACTCACCTCTCCTTAATATGTATTAGGTGCATTCCGCAGGCCCTTAACATAATACTAGCACCAGGGTCTGGCTAGTAAAATGGCGGATGTCCAGCATCTACCGCAGTACATCCAGCAGCTGGGGGGTAGGTTGGCGGCTCTTGAGCGCACAACCTCAGCTGTGGATGTTACCGCAGTCGCTGTTCAGGCTGCTAGCGTGGCTGCAGCCAGTTTTTCCTCTGCCACCTCTGCCCCTACATTATCCCACCTCCCGCTTCCTGACAAGTTTGCCGGTGACAGCAAGCAATGTCGGGGATTCGTGAGTCAGTGCTCTATACTGCTCGAGCTTCTGGCTGCACGTTTCCCCACAGATCGGGCACAAGTGAGTTTTGTATTGTCTCTACTCTCGGGCAGAGCGTTGGAGTGAGCAACGGCGCTGTGGGAGCGCGACAATCGTGTGGTGCGGAGTGCTCCTTGTTTCTTGGAGGGTCTTAGAAAGGTCTTTTTAGGACCTCAAGTCACCCACGATGCAGCGCTCCAGCTGCTGGCATTGGCACAGGGTTCGTCTTTGGTCAGTCAGTTTTCCCTCCAATTTCGGACTCTGACCTCTGAGCTAGAATGGTCGGATAAAGTTCTCATTCCGGTCTACTGGAGAGGACTGGCTGACCATGTTAAAGACGCTTTGGCTACCAGGGAGATTCCCGACACACTGGAGAAGCTTATCTCCATATCTACCAGCATCGACCTCCGTTTTCACGAGCAGAGGTTGGAGCGGACTCAGTGTAGGCAGAGGTTTCGGTTGGCTCCCACCTTTGCCAAACCTCTCGAATCCCCCGTTCATGCGGCCGAACCCCAAAAGGCCACGGAGGTTCCTCGTGAGTGACCTAAGTCTCGGGCCGCTCGACTACCCATGGTCTGTAGTCTTTGCCAGCAGACAGGACACTATGCTAACAGATGTCCACAGCGATCGGGGAAGCGATCGCGTCTAGTGACCCTGGGAGGAGGTTCAATGGAGACAGCTGCATTTTCCTCCAAGATGACATTTAAAGGGACAGTCACTGTAGACTCTTCCACTCTTCAGTCGAGCTTTGTGTGGACTCGGGGGCAGAGGGGGATTTCATGTCATTCACCTTTGCTCGTCGCCACTCAATACATCTGGTAGCGCTCGACAAACCAGTGACTGTCCGGGTAGTGAATGGGTTGACATTGCCCTCGCAGATTACACATCAGACTGTTCCCCTTACTTTGTGTGTATCCCCTTCCCATCAGGAAATTATTTCCCTTCTCGTCCTTCCCGAGGGAATAGACAGAATCCTACTGGGAGTACCGTGGCTCCATTTCCACTCTCCTCATATTGAGTGGACCTCCGGTAGGATACTGGGCTGGAGTGAGACATGTAAGGGCAAATGTGTCAGGGCGTGCATTTAGGTTACCACTACAGAGTTACCCGCAGATCTTACTCCTCCTCCCAAGTGCTATCGGTCATATGCAGACGTGTTCTCTAAAAGGGCTGCGGAAACTCTTCTGCCACATCGTCCCTACGACTGTCCTATTGACCTCTTGCCTGGAGCAGAACCTCCTAGGGGAAGGGTCTATCTCCTCTCTCTTCCTGAGATGGAGGCTATGTCTCAATATATCCAGGAGAATCTGTCAAGAGTGTTCATTAGGAAATCGTTATCACCAGAAGGGGCGGGGTTCTTCTTCATGCAGAAGAAGAATGGAGAATTACGTCCGTGTATAGATTACAGGGGTCTTAACGCCATCACCGTTAAGAATAAGTACCAGTTGCCCTTGATTTCTGAGCTCTTTAAAAGGCTCCGGGGAGCAAGGGTATTTACTAAATTAGATCTGCGTGGTGCTTATAACCTGATTCGCATCCGTGAAGGGGACGAATGGAAGACGGCTTTTAATACCAGGGATGGGAATTATGAATACCTGGTGAAGCCCTTCGGGCTCTGTAATGCCCCAGCCGTTTTCCAAGACTTTGTCAATGACATCTTCTGGGATATGCTTTCCACCTGTGTAGTAGTCTATCTGGATGATATTCTCATCTTTTCTCCAGATATTGACTCTCACCGGAGGGATGTCTGCAAAGTCTTCGACCTTTTACGGGCGAATTCCCTCTATGCAAAGTTGGAGAAATGCATGTTTGAGCAGGAGTCTTTACCTTTCCTGGGCTATATCATTTCCGCCCAGGGATTGGCTATGGATCCTGCCAAACTACAGGCTGTGATGGACTGGCAAGAACCCCATTCTCTTAAAGTGGTGCAGCGCTTTATGGGGTTCATTAATTATTATCGCCAGTTCATTCCCCATTTCTCGACTTTGGTAGCTCCCTTGGTAGCCCTCACCAAGAAGAGAGCAAATCCCGAGTTGTGGTCTGAGGAGGTCTCCAAGGTGTTCTCTTCCATCAAGTCACATTTTGCCAGTGCTCCCATATTACATCGCCCCGATGTTGATAATCCGTTTATTTTAGAGGTGGACGCCTGTTGTGAATGTGTTAGAAATGAATTCTGAGCGGGAGCTCCCTCTGGTGGTTACAAACAGTACTGAACCATTCAATGAAGATTGTGAAGATTGGCGATCAGGAGTTACTGACTGGTCTTATATAAGGGAGGTTCCCTCCCATCAGGGTTGCCGGTGATCAATTGTTCTTGTCTCAACTTTGGTTCCTGGTTCACTTGGAAGCCTGCTGTTTCTTGCCTGCTTCTTCTGCTAACAGATAAGATATCTTCTGCTTGTATTTTTGTGCTTGCTTTTTGCATTGTTTCCTGCACTCTTGTGGAGGTCAGCCAGGTCCCCTTCGGGGGCTTGTGCTCCTCTCAGTTTATCTGAGCCTCTGTTATTTGTTCATTTGCCTTTTCCAGTTTTTTCAGTGGCTGCGGCTTAGTTTTGTTACACCAGAGAACTAATTTAGGTGGTAGAGGTCGTGTGATCTCAGGTGTTTTCGTAATTAGTAGAGTTCGTACTTTTTAGGGTTTTTTGGGATTGCAGTAAGTGTCCTTCCTATCCTTTTCTGTCCAGGTAGATTGGGCCCCATCGTTTGCTCATACTATTTTCTGTCTATGTCTGTATTTCTTCTTGTCTAACCGCCATTACTTGTTTGGGGGCTTCCTATGTTCTTTGGGGATCTGCTCCGGGGGAGATAGTTTTCCTCTTTCTATCTTTAGGTGTAGTTAGCTTCTCAGGCTGTGACGAGGCGTCTAGGACCAACGTAGGTACGCTCCACGGCTGCCTTTAGTTGTGGTGGTTAGTCAGGGTACTGCAATCCAGTAGATTCCAACCTCTCTGGTGTATTGCCGTTTTTGCCTGCTCTCCTCAGCTACCAAAACATAACTTTATCACCGGCCACACTGAAAATTATATGGTACTCACAGAAGGGAAAAATAGTGTGAAAAAAAAAACAGAGAAAGGATTGTCAGAGTTGTCAGAGATTTTTTTTTTTTCCCTCTGTTTCTCTGAGTGCTGAGGAGGATTTTTTTTTTCTCATTGGAGCTTGCACAGTTGTCTGGCCGTGTGGATCAGCTTGCCACTGAAGTTCGGAGAATTGCTATCTGTCTTGCAGGGTTGCCTGTTGTGGAACCTAGGATTCCCATGCCAGATTTGTTTTTAGGGGATCGAGCTAAATTTCTGAATTTCAAAAATAACTGTAAGTTGTTTTTTGCCTTAAAACCTAAGTCCTCAGGGAACGCAGCGCAGCAGGTTCAAATTGTCATCTCTTTCCTGAGCGGCGATCCTCAGGATTGGGCTTTTTCCCTGACACCTGGGGACCCTGTTTTGAGTAATGTCGATGCATTTTTTCTGGCTCTGGGGTTATTGTACGATGAACCTAATGTCACTGATCAAGCTGAAAAAACCTTGTTGGCATTAAATCAGGGGCTTGAGGACGCTGAGTTATACTGTCAGAAATTTCGTAAGTGGGCAGTCCTGACCAAATGGAATGATGATGCTTTGGCAGCCCTTTTTCGGAAGGGTCTGTCAGAGAATGTAAAAGATGTTATGGTGGGTTTCCCTGCTCCCTCTGGTCTCAATGATTCTATGTCATTAGCGATTCAAATTGACAGACGTTTGCGTGAGCATAGAGGTATGCGTGGAATAGTGTTGCCTTGTGAACCAGCTTCTGAACCCATGCAGTGTGATAGAGTGGCTTCTGGGGCACAGCATCATGAGTTTCGAAAACGCAATGGGTTATGTTTCTACTGTGGTGACGCCTCTCATGCTATTTCAGTCTGCCCTAAGCGGGGAAGACGTTTTGCACGCTCAGTTGTCTTGGGTAGTGTTCAGACTAAATTTCTGTTGACTGTTACCCTGATTTGCTCCCTGTCCACATTTTCTGCTCAGGATTTTGTTGATTTGGGAGCAGCTATTAACCTGATGGATTTTGATTTTGCTAAACGTTGTGGGTTTCCCTTGATACCCATATGGAAGTCTGTTCCCCTACTGGGGATTGATTCTACACCTTTAGCTGAGAATAAACCCCAGTTCTCTACTCAGGTGATAATGAGGGTTGAACCTGATCATCAGGAGAGTTGCAAATTGTTGGTGCTATATAATCTGCATGACATAATTGTACTAGGTTTCCCTTGGCTACAGTCTCATAATCCTGTTTTGGATTGGAAATCTGTGTCTGTAACCAGTTGGGGCTGCCAATGTGTTAATGCCAACACTAGTGTTGAGCGATACGATACTGCAAATATCGGGTATCGGCCGATATTAGCTGTATCGGGCTTTCGATTCCGAGTACCGATATTTTCGTCATATCGGATACCGGAATCGGATTTGTCACTGTCACTGTGAGTGTCCGTCGGTCGGGTCTGTCAGGAGTCAGCGGCACTTACCTGGCAGAAGATCTCCGGCGGTCACGTCCTGGACTGCTTGATGGCCGCCATTATCTTCTCCCTGGCGGTCACATGCTGTTTTTCGCGATAACTGCAGTGACTGCAGGGTAATCCCGGCCGTAAACCAGTCCGATGACGTCACCGCCGGGGAAGCAGGTAATCAGCTGTGCTGCGCCGGGATGACAGGCTCTGCCTGTCATTCTGATGTAGCAGAGCTGGATCGTCGTGGGACACTCGTTACTATGGACTGCGTCGGACAGGTGGTATACTGCTGTTTTTTTTTTTTTCATTTTTTTACAGGAGATCGATGGCGTCGCAGGATGAGACTGTAATAAAAGTAATGAAAACTGTGTTGTGTTTTTTATTAAATTAAAAAATTTTTTATGAACATTCACCCGTCCGGGTACATCAACAATTTAACTATTTACATACAGGGACCCTGTCCGGGTTATTTATAATTATTTGGCAGGGGTGTTCCAGGTACCACCTGGTACTCTTCTGATGCTTGCCAAACATCCGAGACACCAAGGACCACCAGGACCTGATGACGTCGTGTGGCCTGTACAGTCAAGTCGTGACCCGCTATCTGGGTCTGTGTGGCCACCTCTTTCATCTCCCTCCGGGTCTGGAGCCCTATGTCCCGGACTGAACGAACCCCAGGGGGCCTAACAGGCTCCGGGTACGGGCCAGCTATAGTTATCATGTCCATAGCTGGGGCTGCTGAGGAGACCACTGAGGGAGGCTGGGGAGATTTACGGCGTGGGGTGGGCACTTGTGCAGAGGCCTGGATGTGGGAGGCTGAAGGCTCGGAGGGTCTGTCAGTTTCCTGACACTCTGGGGAGTAGGGGTCACACCTGGTAACATTTAGGGCGTACCATCCATTGTAACCCCAGTGTCGGGTGTAAGTCACCAAGTCTCCTGGCAACAGGTCCCTCCCCGGGTGTCCTTCTGGGAGGTGAGCCTCCACGTCCCGCCGGGTCACAAACACTTCTAAATAAAGTCCAGGCTCCTGGATGAAGCCCCAACCACCTTTCAATTTAAAGCTCCGTACTGCACCCTTACGCCGCGGCTCCCACAGGGTTCCTTTATCTTTTCTCATCCGGTCCTTATCTGCCCGGTCCTTCTCCAGGTGACGTTGCCGAAGCTTTTGGGATTCTCGCTGCTCCCTTTGTCGCTCTGCTTCCCGCTCCCAACGTCTCCACTCTTCCTCCTGACGCCGGTTGTAATTCTCCTCCACCAGCTGCTCCATGTCTCCACCATCAAATGCCAGCTTACAATGTCCGGTTTGCGGCAGCTCTCCTGGCGCCCCCCTGTCCTGGCGGCGCTCACCTGCAGAGGAAGCAGCCGGCTCTGGAACAGATGACAGTCGGGGCTCCGGTACAGACAGGTAGACCTCTGGTGCCTGCGCGGCCTCCTCCATGAGGACGGGTGTCGCTTCTTCTGTCTCAGCGACGGGGCAGACAGCGGGATCTGGGGTGCTGCCGGTGCAGAGTTTTTTGCAGGAACGGGTGCCTCCACTGCGACAACGTCAACCGGATCACATTGCAAGGGCTGGGATGCCCGCACGGACTCCTCTACTAGAACGGGTGCCTCACCTTCCGGTACAGACACTTCAGGTAAGAGGGATTGGCGCCGCTCCAAGTTTAGTTTTAGGGCACGCCAGCTGGCTTCCATCCTGGCGACCTCCTCCCGGTGCCGGGCCAGGCCTCTTAGGGTATCCTCCGCTTCTTGCAGCGTAGGAGGGTTTCCAGGCCGGGTGCCCAACGGTGGTTCCGTGGCGATCGGGTCGCTTCCGTGGGGGGAGAGCTCTGACTGCTCCATCCCTTCACACTTCTGCTCGTGTCCATTAGCCATCTCTGCCAAGTCACATGTGTCATTAGCATCTGGAGAGGGCCCCTCTTTTGTAGGGAGGCGGGACCTTCGTGTTAGTTTCCGCACACTGAGGAGGATGAGGAGGCGGAACTGAAGAGCCGTGGGACACGATCTTACATTGCAGTACCATTTACAGTGGTCGGCCATCGTTTTCGCGCCACTGAGTGAGTGTACACCCACGAAGAGCACGCCCTTCTTCTTCACCAGTGCCTCGTCGTGACGCAGATATGGCGGAAAAATGGTAAATACATTCTCTGATGATTTTAGCAATTCTCAAGCACAAAACCAGTTCAATTCAGGCACACAGGACTCGCTTATAGCGAGCTACAGAATCCTGTTCGTGACGCCCAAGTTGAGTTGCACAGAGCCAGAGGTTTTGGGGTACTCGGCACCGAGCCCGTCGACTTCTATGGGGTATGTCCCAGCTTTACCCGGCAATTGAATCAGAGTCTATTTTACTATGTAGAAGTGTATAAACTATAAATATATGTATATATATATATGTCACAATGACTTGTATATATATATATATATATATATATGTATTCTATGTGTGTATATTTTGTGTTTACAACGAAAGAAAGGGTTTTTTTTGTTGCGATATTTTGTTCCCATAGACTTACATGGGACTTCCGGAATCGGAATCGGATATCGACGATATTTAGTGATATCGGCGATACCATTCCGATAAGATATTTTTAGATATCGAGCAGTATCGCTCAACACTAGCCAACACTCCTGTTTTTTCTGCCTCTCCCCAGGCTCAGGATGTTCCTGACTTTTTGACTGATTTTTCTGATGTGTTTAGCAAAAGTAAATCTGCATCCTTGCCCCCCCATAGGAGCTATGACTGCGCTATTGAATTAGTGCCTGGTAGTAAATTCCCTAAAGGTCGCCTTTTTAACTTGTCTGTACCTGAACATGACGCTATGCGGTCTTATATCAAGGAGTCATTGGAGAAGGGTCATATCAGACCATCCTCTTCACCCTTGGGTGCCGGGTTTTTCTTTGTGGCCAAAAAGGATGGTTCATTAAGGCCGTGTATTGATTATCGTCTCTTGAACAATATCACTGTGAAATATCAATATCCGTTACCCTTGATTTCTGACCTGTTTTCCAGGGTGAAAAGTGCTACTTGGTTTACCAAGCTTGACTTCAGGGGGGCGTATAACCTTATTCGCATTAAGCACGGGGATGAATGGAAGACGGCATTCAATACCCCAGAGGGGCATTTTGAGTACCTAGTGATGCCCTTTGGGCTCACTAATGCTCCTTCTGTCTTCCAGTCCTTCATGAATGACATTTTCAGGGATTTTGTGGATACATTTCTGATTGTTTATTTGGATGATATCTTGATTTTTTCCAATGACTGGGACTCTCATGTGAAACATGTTCGGACTGTGTTCCAGATTTCGAGAGAGAATGCTCTGTATGTGAAGGGATCAAAGTGTCTTTTTGGCGTACAGAGGATCTCATTTCTGGGATTCATTTTGTCCCCATCTGTTATTGAAATGGACCCAGTCAAGGTTCAGGCCATTTGTGATTGGGTCCAACCTACTTCATTAAAGGCTCTTCAGAGATTCTTGTGTTTTGCCAATTTTTATCGTAAATTTATTGGTAATTTCTCTGTTATTGTTAAACCATTGACTGATTTGACCAAAAAGGGTTCTGATGTGGTGAATTGGCCTCCTGAGGCAGTCTCTGCATTTCAGGAACTTAAGCAGAGATTCACTTCTGCTCCTGTTCTATGGCAGCCTGATGTTTCTCTGCCATTTCAGGTGGAGGTTGATGCCTCTGAAATTGGGGCAGGTGCCGTTTTGTCCCAAAGAGATCCAGAGACCTCTAAAAGTAACCCTGTGCCTTTTTCTCTCGAAAATTTTCTCCAACTGAACGTAATTATGACGTGGGTAATCGGGAGTTATTGGCCATGAAGTGGGCTTTTGAAGAGTGGAGACATTGGCTGGAGGGAGCCAAACATCAGGTGGTGGTCCTCACGGACCATAAGAATCTGGTTTATCTGGAATCAGCCAAGCGACTTAATCCTAGACAGGCCAGGTGGGCCTTGTTTTTCACACGTTTTAATTTTGTGGTTTCCTTTCTTCCTGGCACTAAGAATATTAAGGCGGATGCCATATCGAGGAGTTTCCTTACGGACTCTCCTGAATTATCTGATCCTGCTGTTATTTTGAAAGAGGGTGTAGTTCTTTCCGCCATCTCGCCCAATTTGAGACTGGCTCTGGAAGGGTGTCAGGAGGATAAACCCGAGCGCTGCCCCATTGGGAAATTGTTTGTCCCAGACCGGTGGAAAAAGAGTGTGATGTCTGAGATTTATTGTTCCGCGTTGGCCGGTCATCCCGGAATTTTTGGTACCAGAGACTTGGTTAGTCGGTCCTTTTGGTGGCCTACTTTGTCTCGTGACGTCAGGGAATTTGTGCAGTCCTGCGGGACTTGCTCTCGCTCAAAGCCTTGCTCTCGCTCTAGTGGTTTGTTGATGCCATTGCCTGTGCCCAAGAGACCATGGACCCATATCTCTATGGATTTCATTTCCGACCTCCCTGTTTCTCAGAGAATGACCGTTATTTGGGTGATTTGTGATAGGTTTTCCAAAATTATTCATCTTGTGCCATTACCTAAGTTGCCTTACTCCTCTGAATTGGTGCCTTTGTTCCTTCAGCACGTGGTTCGGTTACACGGCATTCCTGAGAACATTGTGTCTGACAGAGGAGTCCAGTTTGTTTCCAGATTTTGGAGGACTTTTTGTTCTAAACTTGGTGTTCAATTGTCTTTCTCCTCGGCTTTTCATCCTCAGACCAATGGACAAACTGAGAGAACAAACCAGACATTGGAAACTTATCTGAGATGCTTTGTGTCTGCTGATCAGGATGACTGGGTCTCTTTTTGCCTTTGGCTGAGTTTGCTCTTAATAATAGGGCTAGCTCTGCCACTTTGATGTCTCCAATTTTCTGCAATTTTGGGTTTCACCCTCGATTTTCTTCGGGACAGACTGAGGCTTCTGTCTGTCCGGGTGTTGACTCTGTTGCGGAGCGTATGCAGCAGATTTGGGACCAGGTAGTGGAGAGGTTGTCCCTCTCTCAGGAAAGGGCCCAGCGGTTTGCCAACCGGCATAGGGCTGATGGTCCTCGCTTTGAAGTGGGGGACTTGGTCTGGTTGTCCTCAAGAAATATCCCTATGAGAGTTGCATCTCCTAAGTTTAAGCCTAGATTCATTGGACCTTATAAGATCATGGAGATTCTTAATCCTGTTTCCTTTCGTTTACTTCTTCCAGGGACATTTAAGATCCATAACTAGTGTTGAGCGATACAATACTGCAAATATCGGGTATCGGCCGATATTAGCTGTATCGGACTTTCGATTCCGAGTTCCGATATTGTCGTCTTATCGGATACCGGAATCGGAATTGTCACTGTCACTGTCAGTGTCCATCGGTCGGGTCTGTCAGGAGTCAGCGGCACTTACCTGGCAGAAGATCTCTGGCGGTCACGGCCTGGACTGCTTGATGGCCGCCATCATCTTTCCCCGGCGGTCACATGCAGTTTCTCGCGATAACTGCAGTGACTGCTGGGTAATCCCGGCTGTAAAGCAGTCAGTTCGATGACGTCACCGCCGGGGAGCAGGTAATCAGCTGTGCTGCGTCGCGATGACAGGCTCTGCCTGTCATTGCGATGTAGCAGAGCTGGATCGTCGTGGGACAGTCGTTACTATGGACTGCGTCGGACAGGTGGTATACTGTTGGTTTGTTTTTTTTCCTTTTTTTACATGAGATCGATGGCGTCGCAGGAATGAGAGTACAATAAAAGAAATGAAAACTGTGTTGTCTCTTTTATTTCATTAAAAGACTTTTTTCTTGCTTTGTCTTTTTTTTATACATTTAAAAACTTTGGGATTAATAATGGATCGGTGTCTTATTGACGCCTATCCATTATTAACCGGGCTTATTGTCACCGTGCAATCAACGGTGACATTAACCCCTTATTACCCCACTTGCCACCGCTACAGGGCAGTGGGAAGAGCCGGGTAAAGTGCCACAATTGGCACATCTTTTGATGCGCCAAATGTGGGGCTGCTGTAGCCTGGTATTATCAGGCTGTTGAGGGCCAAAATCCATGGGCCTTGACAGTCTTTTAATACAGGCCGCAGCAGTCTGCATTTTACTTGGCTGGTTAACAAAAATAGGGGGACCCCTACGCCGTTTTTTTTTCGAGGGGATCCCCTATTTTTGTTAACCAGCCAAGCTAAGCAGACTGCTGTGGCCTGGTATTATCAGGCTGGCAAGGTCCTATGGATATTGGATCCTTACCAGCCTGAAAAACCAGGCCTCAGCAGTCTGCTTCATCTGGCTGGTTAACAAAAATAGGGGGGACCCCACGCCAATTTTTTTTCGAGGGGATCCCCTATTTTGTTAACCAGCCAAGATATGCAGACTGCTGTGGCCTGGTATTATCAGGCTGGCAAGGTCCATGGATCTTGGCTCCTTTCCAGCCTGAAAAACCAGGCCTCAGCAGTCTGCTTCATCTGGCTGGTTAACAAAAATAGGGGGGACCCCACGCCAAATTTTTTCGACGGGATCCCCTATTTTTGTTAACCAGCAAAGATAAGCAGACTGCTGTGGCCTGGTATTATCAGGCTGGCAAGCAGGGTCGGACTGAGCCACCGGAGAAACCTCCGGTGGGCCCCAGCTCCTGCGTGGTGGGCCCTGATTTGAAAGGATAGGTCGCAGGGCAGAGGGGGCGGTGGCCCCGGGCCCCGCGCTCTGAGGGGGCCCACCCGGAGCGAGCGCTCCTTCTCTCCCATAATCCCCCTCTCAGCGTCTGACAGCGGGCGCGATGACATCACCTGCCGGCGCCCGCTGTCAGACGCTGAGAGGGAGAACAGTGAGCAGCACAGGAGCCGGGAGGTGAGTATTGTTTTTTTTTTTTTTAATGGGGATGCATTATACTACAGAGGCTGTATATGGGGGGTGCATTATACTACAGAGGCTGTATATGGGGGCTGCATTATACTACAGAGGCTCCATATTGGGGTGCATTATACTACAGAGACTCCCTATGGGGATGCATTATACTACAGAGGCTGCCTATGGGGGTGCATTAAAATATAGCTGCTGCCTATGGTGGTGCATTATATGATAGACTCTGCCTATGGGGTTTATTATAATATAGAGGCTGCCTATGGGGGTGCATTATACTATATTGAGGACTATCTGGTGTATTATGCTGTATGGATGCTATCTAGGGGCCATCATACAGTGTTGGACCCATTAAATAGTTTGGGGACATTAAGGGGTCAGTATATATCCAGTGAGGGGCATTATTCTGTGTATAGGGGAGATGTACAGGGGGAGACTTGGGACATTATTAAATGTAAAGTGGACACTTATTGTTATAGGGGAACTCAGGTTACTGTGACTGTCAAAGGGGCACACAGGGCATTATTACAGTCTAGGGGACAAAATGTGGTCACTGTTTTCTAGGGCACTTGCACCCTGCATTACTATATTCTAGAGGGGTGCTTTAAAATTTAGAGGTCACACAGAACCACACAGCAGGTGCAGTAATAGGGACACATACGGCAGCAGCAGCAGCAGCTCAGTATTGGGGTATCAGCAGGATGAGGAGTTTGTGCAGGTTGAGAATAGTCCAATTGGTGACCAAGACAGTGCTAAAAATATGAGAAGTGAAATGTGTCTTTGTTGTAATCTCTGCAGTCGAGTCCTGGCTGGAGAAGTCGTCATGTCGGTCTGGGCCAGATGGAAAAGAAATGAAAAGTGAACAATTCCATTAGAAAGAACATCAGCAGTAAGTCATTATCTGTACCTGTGCTGTAATCTATTATATGTTCTGTAGGACTGGTATTATTTACCACAGACCATATGGCGGTAATATCAATATTGGTCTTTTTATATATAGATTATTTTTGGCAACAGCGTGGTCATTTGCTGAGGTTCTCTGATTAGGGGCCCACTCAGAAGTTTCGCCCCCACTAAACCAAAACCCTAGCTACGCCTCTGGCTCTCTCTCTAGTCTTTCTTTCTCTCTCTAGCCTTTCTCGCTCTCTGTTCTTTCTTTCTCACTCTCTGTTCTTTTTTCTCTCTGTTCTTTCTTTCTCTCTCTCTTTTCTTTCTTTCCTCTCTTTCTTTCTCTGTTTGTTCTTTCTCTCTCGCTGCTCTTTCTTTCTTTTCCTCAGTACCAGCCACTGTGCCCTCATTACCAGTCAGTGTGATCAGCAGTGCTAAATGGGTACGCTTGGGGCCAGGATATGGGTGTGATTAGCTGTTAAATGGGTGTGGTCGGGGCGTGGCCTAAAATTTGCAGCGACGCCCTACGCGCGCCGCAGCCTTTAACCCTCTTTCCTGTCTTCAAAATTTGGGAGGTATGCTGTATGACCTCACTACAACTTCTGGCCATGCTCCTGATGAGCGCGACGGATGGTCTCCTGAGGGATCTCCTCCCACACCTGGACTAAAGCATCCACCAACTCCTGGACAGTCTGTGGTGCAACGTGGCATGGCCTAAAATTTGCTGCAGCAGGCACAGCGTGCCACAGCCTTTGTCCCTCTTTCCCTTCTTCAAAGGTTGGGAAGTATGATGGTGGGCCCCAAGAATATTTTTTCTCCGGTGGGCCCAAGGTACTCCAGTCCGACGCTGCTGGCAAGGTCCATGGATATTGGCTCCTTTACAGCCTTAAATACCATGCCTCAGCAGCAGGGGCGTACATAGAAATCATGGGGCCCCATAGCAAAAGTCTGAATGGGCCCCCTCCCCAAAAAAAAACACCCAGAGCCATTGTAAATGTAAAGTGCCAACACAGTGAGGGGACACATTAAACAAAAAAATATATTATGCCCCCATAGATTGTGCCCCCATAGATGCTCCATAGTATAGGCCCTTATGCTGCCGCAGCTGCTGCAACCAAAAAAAAAAAAAAGACATACTCACCTTTCGTCGCTGGGGGCCAGGTGCCGGTGTCCTGAGCAGGGGGTGACACCAGGTGCCGATGTCACCGCTCGCTCAGGGCCCCGGCACCTGAGATATTTACCTGTCCTCTCTCCACTGCTGAGTGCCGCTGTCTTCGGGGTCCTCCAGCAGTGAACGATCAGGCAGAGGGCGCGGCGCGCACTAACGACGTCATCGCGCCCTCTGACCTGAACATTGCAGCAAGAGGACGCGAGCAACGGTGGAACGGGACAGGTAAATATCCCTTATACTCACCCTTCCGCCGGCGCGGTCTGTGCAGCCCCTGCTCTTCTCCCAAGGTCTCCGCCGCCAGTGTTCAGCGGTCACGCGGGACAGCTCATTAAAGTCATGAATATGTGCGTATTCATGACTGTAATGAGCGGTACCACCTGACCGCTGAACACAGGCGTCGGAGACCGTGGGAGAAGAGCAGGGGCTGCAGAGACCGCACCAGGAGGGGTGAGTATATAGAAGAGCTGCGCTCCCCCTCCCCCGCCGACCCCCTGGTAGTACTGTGTCAGCACAGCTACCCGACCGTCGAGGGCCCCCTCACCTGTCCGGGCCCCATAGCAGCTGCTTGGTCTGCTTCATTCACGGTACGCCACTGCTCAGCAGTCTGCTTCATCAGGCTGGTTAACAAAAATAGGGGGGACCCGACGCCATTTTTTTTTTTAAAGGAACCCCTATTTTTGTTAATCAGTTCCCTCTGACGTCACTGATTGTGTCCCTGGCTGATCTGAAGTGAAAGTGGAAAGCAATCAATTAAGCTTTCCACTTCCTCTCCTGTCAGCCAGGAGAGGAACTCATTCATTTGGGGGTTTACTGTGAGGCTGCAGCATTAGCTGCGGTCCCTGCAGTAAACATTAACCCTTTCTGAAGGATTACACCGTGGGACCTGACTGTGCATGGGATTGGTAAGAATAATTTTGCTTTTTTATTTTATTTTTATTACAGGAAATGGTTTTTGCAGTCAAATAAAAGATGGTCAAAAACATGTCTTTAGTTCATTAAAATGATTTTTAATTAAAGTGTGTGTGTTTTATTTTTATTTCATGCAATAGGATTAATAATTGATAGTTGTCTAATTGACAGCTCTCAATTATTAACCTGGCTTAAGGTCACCTTTCAATTGCAAGGTGGCTTTAACCCCATATTAACCCATTCGCCACCGCTACAGGGCAATGGGAATAGACGGGCAAAGTGCCAGAAAGGGCGAATCTAATTATAGATTTGTCTTTTCTGGGGTGTCTGGGGGCAGATGTTAGTAGCCAGGGGGGCCAAAAATAATGGTCCCTCTCTGGGCTATTATTATCTGCCCCCATTCGCTGGCTTTGTCTGTCTGGTTGCGAAAATAGGGCGGGAGCCCACGCATTTTTTTTAAACAATTTTACACCTCATATATATATATATATATATATATACATGTCATTGAATTTGTGACACATATATATATATTTATATTTATAGTTCATACACTTCTACATAGTATAATAGCCGCTAATTCAATTGCCGGCTTTTGTGAAAATGCAGAACCCGACATGAAATGACACTTGGTGTACATAGGGTTAACCATGTCTTTGCTATCTGATTTGCACAAACAATTACATCAGTCTATGTGTGCAAAATTTCACACCTGTAGGGGTTAATTAAAGGTGTAAATTCGTAGCAAAAAAGTCCTTTTTTTTTACAACGAATTTACAACTTTAATTAACCCCTACAGGTGTGAAATTTTGCACACATAGACTGATGTAATTGTTTGTGCAAATCAGATAGCAAACGACATGAAAAGACATGGTTAACCCTATGTACACCAAGTGTCATTTCATGTAGGGTGCTTCTGTCTTTTCACAGAAGCCGGCTTTAACCCGGCAATTGAATCAGAGGCTATTTTACTATGTAGAAGTGTATAAACTATACATATATGTATATATATATATGTCACAATGACATGTATATATATATATATGTATTCTATGTGTGTATATTTTGTGTGTTACAAGGAAAGAAAGTGTTTTTTTAGTTGCGATATTTTGTTCCTATAGACTTACATGGGACTTCCGGTATCGGAATCGGATATCGCCGATATTTAGTGATATCGGCGATACCATTCCGATCCGATATTTTTGGATATCGGAAAGTATCGCTCAACTCTATCCATAACGTGTTCCACAAGTCCTTATTGAAGAGGTTTGTCGAGCCAGTGGTTCCTATGGCTGCACCTCCTGACCCTGTTTTAGTTGAGGTCAATCTGGAGTATGTGGTTGAGAAAATATTGGATTCTCGTTTTTCTAGACGGAAACTCCAGTATTTGGTTAAGTGGAGAGGTTATGGTCAGGAGGACAATTCTTGGGTGTTTGCTTCGGACATCCATGCTAGGAGACTGATCCGTGCGTATCACAGAGCTCATCCTGACCGACCTGGTTGCCCAGGTGAGGGTTCGGTGACCCCTCCTCAAGGGGAGGTACTGTTGTGAATGTGTTAGAAATGAATTCTGAGCGGGAGCTCCCTCTGGCAGTTACAAACAGTACTGAACCATTCAATGAAGATTGTGAAGATTGGCGATCAGGAGTTACTGACTGGTCTCATATAAGGGAGGTTCCCTCCCATCAGGGTTGCCGGTGATCAATTGTTCTTGTCACAACTTTGGTTCCTGGTTCACTTGGAAGCCTGCTGTTTCTTGCCTGCATCTTCTGCTAACAGATAAGATATCTTCTGCTTGTATTTTTGTGCTTGCTTTTTGCACTGTTTCCTGCACTCTTGTGGAGGTCAGCCAGGTCCCCTTCGGGGGCTTGTGCTCCTCTCAGTTTATCTGAGCCTCTGTTATTTGTTCATTTGCCTTTTCCAGTTTTTTCAGTGGCTGCGGCTTAGTTTTGTTACACCAGAGAACTAATTTAGGTGGTAGAGGTCGTGTGATCTCAGGTGTTTTCGTAGTTAGTAGAATTTTTACTTTTTAGGGGTTTTTGGGATTGCAGTAAGTGTCCTTCCTATCCCTTTCTGTCCAGGTAGATTGGGTCCCATCGTTTGCTCATACTATTTTCTGTCTGTGTCTGTATTTCCTCTTGCCTAACCGCCATTACATGTTTGGGGGCTTCCTATGTTCTTTGGGGATCTGCTCCAGGGCAGATAGTTTTCCTCTTTCTATCTTTAGGTGTAGTTAGCTTCTCAGGCTGTGACGAGGCGTCTAGGACCAACGTAGGTACGCTCCACGACTGCCTTTAGTTGTGGTGGTTAGTCAGGGTACTGCAATCCAGTAGATTCCAACCTCTCTGGTGTATTGCCGTTTTTGCCTGCTCTCCTCAGCTACCAAAACATAACAGACGCCTCTTCTGTTGGTGCTGGAGCAGTCCTTTATCAAAAGGATGCTCAAGGTCGGAAGCATCCCTGCTTCTTCTTTTCTAAAACCTTTACACCAGCAGAGAGGAATTATTCCATCGGGGACACGGAGTTACTGGCTATGATCTAGGCCTTCTCTGAGAGGAGACATCTTCTGGAGTCTTCACGGACCACAAAAACTTGGTGTACTTGCTAAACAGCCCAGCGGCTAAATTCCCGCCAGGCCAGATGGTCCCTGTTCTTCTCCTGGTTCCATTTCACCGTCCATTTCCTCTCTGGTGAGAAGAACATTCGGGCCGATGCTCTGTCTCGCTCCGTCGTATCCTCTGAGGAGGTGGAGGAGGAGCCTCGGCTTATTGTCCCCTGTGAGAGCCTAAGAACTGTGGCTCCGGTTTTGCTTCAGTCTGTGCCTCAGGGCAAGACATTTGTACCCACCAATTTGCGACTGTAAGTTCTTTCTTGGGCATATTCCTCTATGGTGGGTGGACATTTCGGGACAAAAAAGACATCTGAGTTGCTGGCGAGGACATACTAGTGGCCACATATGGTCCGTGACATCAGGGAATATGTTCAGGCGTTCATGTTCCTGCGCCAAGAATAAGTCCCCTCGACAACGGCTGGCTGGGTTACTGTAAGGTTCTGTGTATCTGTTTCTGAAACTCAGTTTGTTCGTCGGCCATTTTGCTTTCTGTTTTGCTGCAGCTATCTTGCCCTCAGTCAAAATGGAGTTTTCCAGCTTGCATGTTCCCGCCCTGATTCTCTCCGTTTGCTTCTTAAACAGCCACAGCTGAGTAATCAGTGCTTCAGAATCTAGCCTGCAGTGAACCTGTGTTCTGACTCCTGAAGCCTTGGACCTTGTACTCCAGCCATTCCTACTGAGGAACTCTGAAGCACTTGTGGACTCTGAACTCTGCTCTTGAGAGCCTCACGTTTGCATGGACTTGCGGTAACAGAGAAGAAGATCTGAATCTGTTGTGGAGAGTTATTGCTGAGCTTAGATTACTCTGGCCTGCTGTGTCTCCTGCTTCTGTGTTTGCAACCTGTGAGTTTATTTTTGCCAATTTGTATGAAGCAATACAAGACTTTCTTTATCAACCTGTGTCTCAAGTATTTTCATCGCACCCAAGCACAAGACGCTATATGAACTGTACCACATACATTACAAGATTCTGAAGCCAAACGTTAGTGTCTGCTGGGTCTGGAAAGGCTTGTCTGCTGTACTGTGGATATCGGATGTCCGGTTGTACTTTCTGTGATGACAGTGGTTGTGACTTCTCACAACCATTCCAGGTGAGCAATTCCCTTAAGTTTTTTTTCTGCAGTGTTATCACAGGTAAACACTATTGTTTTTTTTGTTTTTTTTTTCTCTTCTCTTTTTGTCTGCTGAAACTCTGGATATCAGATGTCTGGTTGAAAGCTTTCTGTGATGATAGTGGTTGTGACTTCTCACAACCATTCCAGGTGAGCAGTTCCCTTAAAGTTTTTTCTTTCTTCAGTGTTGCCACAGGTGAACACTATTGTTTTTTTTTTTTTTTCTCCTCTTCTTCTAGTATCCTGTCTTAAAAGATCTAGAAAATGGAGGCCCGCATAAAGGAACTTTGCGGAGTGACTGATAATATCCTTGCAGATTTGCAGAATATAAAGACCCGTTTTACAAATCTTCAGGACCTAAATAATCACAATTTGCAAGTGGTTGGACAGACTACCCAGGATTTGCGAGCCAGGATTGATGTTCTGGAGGGGCGAGTCCAGGCTCCTGCCGTGGCCCCGAGTTCTGGGATTCCCAAGTTGCCCCCTTTTCGTTTTGGTGGTGAACGTGAAAAATTCAGGGGATTTGTTAATCAATGCAATCTTTTTTTTTCTGCACATGCTTCACAATTTCCTACTGAACGATCTAAGGTGCTTACTATAATTATGTTGCTTACCAACAAGGCTTTGATGTGGGCAAACCCTATGATTGAGACTGAGGATGATTGTTTGAATCACCTTGATGATTTTATTTCAGCCATGGGGCAGGTGTTTGATGACCCCAATCGAGGTGCAACAGCTGAAGCAGCCATGTTAGCTTTGCGCCAAGGTAAGCACTCGGTAGCTGAATATGCCTTGGATTTCAGGAGATGGGCCCTTGATACCACCTGGGACAATTCCGCCAAAAAATCTATTTTTCGAAAGGGGTTATCCCCACTGATTAAGGATGAACTTGCTCGTGCCGACCCTCCCACTGCGTTAGGTGACTTTATTAACTACTGCATCCGTATTGATACTCGTTTAACTGAACGCAGGCAAGAGAGATGGTTCGAAAGCAATCGTACTAACCTTTTCCTACCTTCCTCTCCAGCTAAGGAACCTTTGAATAGGATTACACGGGAACCTGAACCTGAACCCATGCAGGTAGACTCTTTACTACGACGGGTTAGTGATGCACGCAAGGAACATCGTTTTAAGGAGAATCTATGTTTTTATTGTGGTAAGTCAGGGCACTTTATTATTAACTGCCCCAGCCGTTCTCGCAAGACTACTGCAGCACTCATTCATTGTGAGTGTTGCGAGAGGGGATCTGTCAGGTCCGAGCCTCAGGCTCCAGAGAGATCTGCAGCAACAGATCTTGATTTCTCGGACTTAAACTCCGTTACCTCTGAGGACGTTGACTGTGTAAATGCTGCCATCTTTCAAGTTTCCTCAGCGGTGTCCCAGCTGAGTTGTAAAAAAAACAATTCTCACTGTTTTCTTTCCATCAAACTCTGGGTTGACTCAGCCTGGGTGTCTAGCTCTGCTATGATCGACTCAGGTGCAAGTGGAAATTTTATGGATGTCTCCTTTGCTCTGAAACAGGGAATACGTTCAGTGAAGAAGGCTACTCCAGTACAGATGGAAACTGTGGATGGCTCCCTGCTGACCTCTGGACCAGTGGATCAGGAAACAGAGCCTTTAAAGGTTCTTATGGGTAAAGATCATCAAGAGAAACTGTCCTTTATGCTTATCTCTTCTCCTCACTTTCCCATTATTCTAGGGCTACCATGGCTGCAGGCTCAGAATCCTACCATTAACTGGGAGACCAAGGAATTACACTTTCCAGAGAAACAGATGAGTCCAAAAATTTCAGCTTGCTCTGTTCCTAAAGGAACCATGTCAGTCCCTGAACTACCAGCTGTATACCAGGACTATGTGGATTTATGTGACAAGAAGAACGCTGACCAGCTTCCTCCTCACCGTCCATATGATTGTCCAATTGAATTATTGCCTGGAGCAGAGATACCTTTTGGTAAGATCTACCCCCTGGCGGGGCCCGAGCTGAAGGCTTTAAAAGAGTACATAGACGAAAATCTAGCCAAGGGCTTCATACGCCCCTCTTCATCTCCTGCAGGGGCACCCATATTCTTTGTAAAGAAGAAAGATGGATCCCTGAGACCATGCGTAGACTATAGGGAACTCAATAAGGTTACTATTAGAAACCGTTGTCCATTGCCTTTAATCCCTGAGTTATTGGAGAGAGTGCGACATGCCAAAATTTTTTCTAAACTAGATCTTCGTGGGGCCTATAACTTAGTCCGTATTAGACCTGGGGATGAATGGAAGACTGCATTCAGGTCACGCTATGGACACTTTGAATATCTAGTTATGCCTTTTGGTCTGAGTACCGCCCCAGCCACTTTCCAACACTTGGTGAATGACATCTTCAGGGATCTCCTGGATACATTTGTGGTAATTTATTGGATGATATTTTAATTTTTTCTAACTCCACAGAGGAACATCATGGACATGTGAGAATGGTCTTGGAACGTCTAAGACAAAATCATCTTTACATCAAGCTTGAAAAGTGTGAATTCCATAAGACCGAAATTCAATTTCTGGGGTATGTACTGTCTACACAAGGAATTAGTATGGATGGAAGTAAAACCCAAGCCATCAATGATTGGCCAAGTCCTAGAAATGTGAAGGAGGTACAGCGCTTCATCGGGTTTGCAAACTTCTATAGACGTTTCATTAGAAATTTCTCTGAGGTAGTGTCACCTATCACCCAACTTACCCGGAAAGAGTCTAAGTTCTCCTGGACTCCCAAGCCCAGGAAGCATTTTCCCGTCTAAAAGATAAATTTACCACTGCACCTATCCTAGTACATCCCAACCCAGAGCTTGCCTTCATAATAGAGGTGGATGCTTCAGACTGTGCCGTGGGAGCTATACTCTCTCAGAGAACAGGTGAGAAGAATGTCTTGCATCCCTGTGCCTTCTTTTCCCAGCAGTTGTCTTCGGCTGAGAAGAACTACGATGTGGGCAATAGAGAGTTGTTGGCCATTATTGCCGCCTTCAAAGAATGGAGACACCTTCTTCAAGGAGCTGCACAGCAAATAGTCGTTCTGACAGACCATCGTAATCTTGAGTTTATCAGGTCGGCTAAGTGCCTGACTCCTCGCCAGGCTCGCTGGAATCTTTTCTTAAACCAATTTAATTTTTATTATTTCTTATAGACCAGGATCGCGCAATGGAAAGGCTGATGCACTCTCTAGGATTTACTCAGCAGAGACACGTCCAATTACTCCTCCTAAGACTATTCTTCCTGACTCTAGATTCCTAGGAGTGATTCATCATCAAGACCTAATTAAAGACATCAAGGAAGCATACCATGCGGATTCTTTTTTGGCTCAACCCCCAAGGGACGTAAGTCTTGTCTTTAAGAATGGTGTGTGGATTCTGGGACAACGTCTGTATATACCTGAAACAGTCAGATTGAGAGTATTGCAACTCATTCACGATTCCAGAATAGCCGGGCATAGAGGAATTCTAAAGACACAGGAATTTCTTTCTCGTTTCTTTTGGTGGCCCACTTGTAGGAAGGATGTTTTGGACTATGTCACTTCGTGTGAGGTTTGTGCAAGATGCAAAACACCTCGCTCTTCACCAACTGGTCTGTTACAGCCTCTTCGCACCCCGTCCCGCCCGTGGGGATCCATTTCTATGGACTTCATTGTGGAATTACCAACCTCTCAAGGGAAGAACACTATTCTAGTGGTAGTTGACCGTCTAACAAAGGCAGCTCATTTTATCCCTTGTGTCGGCTTACCCACTGCAAAACAGACATCAGATTTGATGATTAAAGATGTGTTTCGCTTACATGGAGTACCGGATGAGGTTATTTCGGATCGAGGGGTGCAATTCACTTCTAGGTTTTGGCAAAATTTCTGTGCAGCATTGGACATTAAAGTAAACCTTTCTTCTGCTTTTCATCCCCAGACTAATGGACAAACCGAACGAACCAATCAAACCCTGGAGCAGTATCTCCGCTGCTTTATCTGCCACCTACAGGATGATTGGGTGGATCTACTTCCATTGGCTGAGTTCTCTTACAACAACTCTCAGAGTGCCTCCACTAAACAGTCTCCTTTTTACTCTAATCTAGGTTATCATCCTAACATTCTACCACAATTTCCCATAGAGACGCCTTTGCCAGCAGTGGCTGAAAGAGTCACGACTTTACAGAAGAATATGGATCTTCTAAAGGAGAATCTGGAATCGGCTCAGGAAAGGTACAAGAAGGCAGCAGATAAATTTCGTAAACCTGCACCAGCTTTTAAGGTAGGAGACCTGGTCTGGCTGTCAACCAGAAATCTTAAGTTAAGGATTCCATCGTCTAAGTTGGGACATAAGTACATTGGACCCTATAAAATCAGTAAAATTATAAGTGCCGTTGCTTGTCGTCTTCAATTGCCCAGAACTATGAGAATCCACCCTGTCTTTCATGTATCCCTACTAAAGGCTGCGACACCCAATACGTTTCCTGGACGTTCTTCTCCTTGCCCTGACCCAGTGCTAGTCGATGGTCAGGAGGAATTTGTGGTGGAAAGGATTTTAGATTCCAGGTTGTATAGAAATCAGTTACAATATCTGATTAAATGGCAGGGCTACCCAGTGGAGGACAACTCATGGGAGCCAGTCAATAACGTTAATGCTCCTCGCTTGCTCCGTCAGTTTCATCAGAGGTACCCACACAAGCTGGTCTGAGGTCATCCGGAGGTTGTCCCTAAGGGGGGAGTAATGTAAGGTTCTGTGTATCTGTTTCTGAAACTCAGTTTGTTCGTCGGCCATTTTGCTTTCTGTTTTGCTGCAGCTATCTTGCCCTCAGTCAAAATGGAGTTTTCCAGCTTGCATGTTCCCGCCCTGATTCTCTCCGTTTGCTTCTTAAACAGCCACAGCTGAGTAATCAGTGCTTCAGAATCTAGCCTGCAGTGAACCTGTGTTCTGACTCCTGAAGCCTTGGACCTTGTACTCCAGCCATTCCTACTGAGGAACTCTGAAGCACTTGTGGACTCTGAACTCTGCTCTTGAGAGCCTCACGTTTGCATGGACTTGCGGTAACAGAGAAGAAGATCTGAATCTGTTGTGGAGAGTTATTGCTGAGCTTAGATTACTCTGGCCTGCTGTGTCTCCTGCTTCTGTGTTTGCAACCTGTGAGTTTATTTTTGCCAATTTGTATGAAGCAATACAAGACTTTCTTTATCAACCTGTGTCTCAAGTATTTTCATCGCACCCAAGCACAAGACGCTATATGAACTGTACCACATACATTACAGTTACTTTTTCCTTTGCCGGTGGCAGACAGGCCTTGGGAGATGGTCGGGATGGATTTTGTGGTGGGCTTACCCAAGTCTCGGGTCTGCACCATCATCTGGGTGATAACCGACCACTTCTCCAAAATGGTGCACTTGGTGCCGTTACCATGGTTACCGTCTGCATGGGCCATGGCAGCATTATTTATTAGTAGTGTTGAGCGATAGTGCTCGATATCTAAAAATATCGTATCGACATTGTATCGCCGATAGCACTAAATATCGTCGATATCCGATTTCGATACCGGAAGTCCCATGTAAGTCTATGGAAACAAAATATCGCAACAAAAAAAACCCTTTCTTTCGTTGTAAACACAAAATATACACACATAGAATACATATAATATATATATATACATGTCATTGTGACATATATATATATACATATATTTATAGTTTATACACTT